>SNQJ01S0012168.1:8994-51943 GCA_010110895.2 Picea sitchensis
TGTGTGTCGAAGTAGAGGTAGACGATGATCCCCTCGACTATACCCTCTTGTTAGGAAAGAGTTGGACTTATGCTATGCAAGTTGTGGTTGCTACAATTTTTTGGGTCTTGTTGTTTCCACACGAGGGCCGGATAGTGACCATCGATCAATTGTCTTTCTCCAGACCTGACCAATCTTTGGGGGCATCCACGGTCCCAATGATTGATAATCCTCAACCTGGTGTCATCAACGTAGGAGTTGGTTTGTGCCCATCCTTGATGGGTACCTTCGATTACCTACCCCCTCACGGCGATATCAAATTTATATCCAATCACCATAAGGTTGAGATTTTTCAAGTTTCGTCGTTCCGCACGACTTACTTCAAGGATCCATGGATACTTCCTTCCCCATCGTCCACGATGGATGAGACAGGGAACCCAGGCATGTCCATGCCCTTGTCTACCGCTGAAGTAGCGTACTCTTTAGTCCAACACACTTTAGCTAACCCTGATCCGACTCTTGCACAAGAGTTAGATCCACTTCTAGAGCCTATTTGGGCTTAGGGTTCTCTCGCTAACACCGATTCGTTAGACTTAGTCTTGCCTTCTGACGAAGTAGTAATCGAAGCAATGACTAGTCCGGACAAACCTTGGGAAGCTCTTCATCACAGATCATATTTTCTCTCAGAGTTAAGTCGAATCGAAGTAGGAGAATTCACCGTGACCATGATGGGAGATCATTCATGCCCTATTAATCTCTTAGCTACACACGAAATTTATGCTGAGGGAAATATGACAACTATTGCTGAAACTGTACCAATCAATATCTCCCGAAACCCTGGTGTTGTGGAGAATGTCTTCGTCGGAGCGGATTTCTCCCCTGAAGAGATTCAAATCTACACAGATATTTTCAAAGAATTACACGACGTGTTTGCCTGGTCTTATGAGGAAATGCCAGGTATCGATCCAAAAATAGTTGAACATGAAATCCTGATGCCAATCCTGTTCGACAAAAGCTTCATCTAGTTAATCCTAAGAAAGCAGCAACCATCAAGATTGAGGTTGAGAAATTGCTAAAGGCAGGTTTTATCTATCTTATCCATTTGACCCAATGGGTGTCAAATCCTGTGACGATCAATAAAAAACAAGGCAAGATTCGTGTATGTACCGACTTCCGTGATTTGAACAAGGCATGTCCCAAAGATAATTTTCCAACACCATTCATCGACCAGATCATTAATGAATGTGCTGGTTGCGAAGCCTTTTCTTTCATGGACGGTTTTTTGGGATATAATCAAATCCAAATCAAACCCGAAGACCAATACAAAATGACATTCATTTGTCCTTGGGGTACATTTTCATATCGTAAGATGCCTTTTGGTCTTAAAAATGTTGGAGCCACCTTCCAGCGGGCCATGTCTTTTGATTTTCATGATCTCAAGCATATATTCGAGGCCTATCTAGATGATTTAGCATCGTGATCTCGCAAGAGAACAGATCATCCCACACACCTTAGACTTATCTTCGAACATTGTCACTACTTTCGGATTCGCTTGAATCCAAACAAGTGCAACTTCTGTGTAACATCAAGACGTTTGTTAGGTTTCATCGTATCAACAATAGGGATCATGGTCGATCCTCTCAAGGTGGAGGAAATAATCCAATTGGCCCCCCCACGCACAATCCTTCAACTTCAGAGTCTACAAGGAAAGGCGAACTTTTTACGGCGCTTCATCACCAACTATGCCGAGATCACCAAGGGATTTATGCATTTACTGAAGAAAGAATTCCCCTTTTACTGGGACGATGCCGCTCAACACTCTTTCGACGCATTAAAACATGCCCTCATAACTGCCCCTCTGCTACGGCCACCTAACTATAACAAAGATTTCTTATTATATTTGGCTGCCGCAGATTCAACCAGTGGCATGGTTTTAGTTTAGGAATATGACTTGTTCTCAGAATACGAGATCTATTACCTGAGCTGAGGCCTCGTAGGACCGAAACTTAATTATTCTCATATCGAAAAAATTGCATTGGCAACAGTTCATGCTGTTCAATGATTCAGTCATTACATTTTGTTTCGCCAGACCACCGTCATTGCTGTCGTGAATCCATTTCAGTACATGTTGACACGACGGGTAATAGGCAGAAAAATCAGTAGATGGATGGTCATCCTCTAGGAGTTTGACTTAGACTTCATTTCAGCAAAGTCCAAAAATTCACTGGTCTTCACAGAGCTTATTTCGAAACTTCTGGTTGAGTCAGGTGACGTTGTGCCTGAAGAATCGCCTATCCGGGGAGATAGTTTTTTTATCACATCTTCAGATCCTTGGTACAGATATATACTTATCTATCTCCAGACTTTGAAGTGCCCCACTTCTGCTTCTCATGATGAGCATCGATGTATACACCATCAGGCTAAGAATTATCTCATACTTAATGATATGTTGTATGGGAGAGGTGTAGACTGCATCCTACGTCGATGTCTCACTCGTGAGGAGGTAGTTATCGTGCTTAACGATTTCCATACCAGAGCTTGTGGAATTCATTTGTCTAAGTTGGCGACAGCCCAAAAGATTCTACGAGTAGGTTACTTATGGCCGACACTTATCCAAGATTGTATAGAATCGATCAAGAAGTGCCATCCATGCCAAATCTTCTCTCGGAATATGAGGGTACATCCCGCTCCCATGTTTCCTGTCATCACAGTTGGTCCCTTCACCAAGTGGGGGATTGATTACACTACTTGCAACCCCCCTTCAACAAGGGGGCATCGATATATCATTGTAGATGTCGACTACTTCACAAAGTGGGTGGAAGCTATGCCAATGTTTAAAGATGATGGAGAGACTGCAACTCTCCTTTTATTCAACTAGATCATAGCAAGGTTCGGTGTCCCGAGAGAGATTGTTACTGACCATGGCAGTCACTTTCAGAACCAAATGATGACCAAATAAACATCAAATCTTGGGTTACAGCAAGAGCATTCATCACCTTACTACCCCAAAGCCAATGGGCAAGTGGAAGCTGTAAACAAAACTCTTAAGACCATTCTACAACGAACTATCAACTCGGTCGAGTCAAATTGGCATTTGATGTTATACTTGGCATTATGGGCTTACCGAACATATATTAAGACTGCAACCGGTTTCTCACCTTTTCAACTCGTTTACGAGCTAGAGGCAGTCTTGCCCATCGAATGTCAGATCCTGTCTCTAAAATTGATAGTACAATTATTGCCAGACACTTCTCCACTTGAAGAACGGTTAGTATACCTTGAGCAACTCAATGAGCAACATCGTGATGCGGCCCGGGCCAACGAGGCTCACAAACATAAGGTTAAGTGTCAATATGATAGGTCTGTTCATCCTCGGATTTTCTCTGAAGGTGACCTTGTCTTGGTCTATGACCAAGATAAGGACCCCCTGGGGGCAGGAAAATTCAAACTTATGTGGTTCAGACCTTTCATCATAAAATAGGTATTTAAAAAGGGCGCCTATCGTCTAGTTGATTTCAAAGGGAATGCTTTGGCGGAGCCTAGAAATGGGCTCTACCTCAACAAGTATTACTCATAGGCAGGTCACTGTGGGTAACTTTTTGTAACATATGTATTGTCTTTGTACTATTACTTTTTAGCTTCTTTTAAATGTTATGGATGTGTCATTGATGTTATCTTTCATCAATATGGTAGATGTCAAGTGATTCTGAGGTGTTCATTGGGTATGCACACAATGCTAGTCGGCACACTCGGAGGCTTGCCTCCAAAGCTTGTGTAATCTTTACACCTCAGGGCCAGTTGTTATCCTCCGAAGGTATATGCTTAGGTGACACCACAAATAATGTCATCGAGTACAATGCATTTATTGAGTTTCTTCGTGATTCTTTGTCATTGGGTATCTCTCATCTCCAGGTCTATCTCGACGCTCAACTGGTTGTGTCTCAGTTAAACAGAGTATACCAGGTTCATGATCCAACTTTACACCAACGATTCCTTAGGGTACGTCTCTTAGAACAAAATTTTGATTATATTACATATTTTCATGTTCCTAGGAGATTAAACCAAATTACATATACTCTAGCTAATCAAATTTTAGATTGGAATCTTGCACACATATGAAAAACATTTACATAAACATATAAAATACATTTCTGCACACATAATCCATAAGACACAAAAATACAAAAAATCCATATATCATATCATAAAGTAACCAGAGTACACCGATGGACGCAAGTGCCTCAAAAGTAGGACTAATAACGAGTCACGGGGCTTAAGCCCTCAAAAAATATATACAAGTAGTGCTCGTGGCACGTAAAATGTCTAAATAGGTTCAGGGCCCATGGGCCCTATTATACTGGTCCACAGCATGGGCTAAACACCTAAACAATCAGACCCACGTCCGAGGTGCCCCCACTACATGAGGTTGCCTGGATGGTGACAGGTCCTCAATCTCTGCCATCGGGATTGTGTGAGTGAGTGCAGTAAAGTTCCACTCAACTCGTCTAAGTACCCTCTTAGCCTCCCCGGCTGGGAGGTCTCCTGCTACTGCTGGTCCCTCGGTAACGGCGGTTGTGGCCCCTGGCCGAGGATGACACTTGTTCCTTGCATAATCAGCAGGCTGCACTGGTCCCACATCTACATGCAACAAACATATATCCATCAAATACTCTGGCATACAACAAAAAAAAATCACATATACAACAAAAAAAAAACTACAAAGGTGGAGACTAACCCATCTCCCCTCTCTCCTCACCAGAAGGCACGGGTAAGTAAATTTTGATGGTCCATAAAAAAAATTCTGACGATCAAATTGAGCATATAGGTTAGGTTTCTACCCTAATTTTTGTATCTCATTGTCTTTTTTGTTTGCCATAGGATCGATCCCATCAGATTGTGACACTGAACTATCATTTCTACTTTAGAAGTGTCGCAACTTGGTGGTAGAGCCTACCAAAACATGGATGCCCTAGGTAGATCCTGGTTGCATTATGGTGTTCATGCTATCTCTACAACACTATAGGCTCGGGAGTCCTTGCAGTTTTTCCTAAATACAAGTTTGAGCCTCATTTGCATGATTCTTCTTCACTCTTGACCTCACCCTCAGGACTCCCAAAATATAACGGGTCTTCTTTTAAGCCCTTTTCAGACCCTCTAAATATGAAAAGATTATTGAGCGATCTTGTGGCCTTTCACGCTCGTTAAACTGACATTTGAAGTCACGTCTGTCTGGCAGTAGTTTAACCCTTTTTCGGTCTGGACGGTCAACTGTACGAACAAAGGTATACTCTATGGAACTTCAGCTCTATAGAAGAGTACTCTCAGGTATAATTTTATCCCTTTTTCGGGCATGAGGCACTAAACTTACAAAAAAGGAACCCCCATGGAGTCCATAGTTAAGCTCTTTTCAGACTCCCTAAAATTAAAAAGATTGATGAGTGACCTTATTCTTTCACACTCGTTAAATTGGTCCAGAAGAATATTTCTGACGGATTCCATAGTTAAGCTTTTTTCAGACTCCTTAAAAATGAAAAAATGGCCGAGTGATCTTGTCTTTATCACACTCGTTAAAATGGTTTTGAATAGACGTCTTGTCGGTGCTAGTTTACCCCTTTTTCAAACTGACTAGACTACCTTCGAAAAAGGTGCCCCAATGGAGTCTCCTTTTATGTTTTTTCAGATTCTCTAAATATGAAAAACCATCGAGCTTACCTTCTCTGGGCTCGTTAAACTTACATCGAAGGATGTTACCACTGTGTGTTTTATTAACCGCATTTGCATACCTTATACACCAACCTTGTAACAGTTTGCTTCTATGTCTTAACACCTTTGGCCCTCGGAGGATTTTTCCCGAGTATCATTATACTAGAACATCAGTCGTGTCCTTGTGCCTTGAGCTTGTATGTTTGCAACACTCGTTCCTCCTTTGTAACGTAATATTCCTTTATTCTTTTTCCACAATTATTGAAAAGGACAAAAAAATCAAATATACCCCAAAAAGAGGAAGGGGAAAGTATTTTCTTTATTGGCAGCATAATGAGTCGCCCTTGGATAAAGCACATATTTCCGTTTGTTCATCAAACCCTGGGTTTTAATATGACCTTAGGAAGTTGTTCTCACTACATAGAGCTATGTCCTCCCCCGTTTGGTTATTCTTCCAAACATATGGAGAGTTTGCATTGCCTCCTGCCTCATAAACTTATGTTAATTCCATGTTGTCTGAGTCTCATCATTTGTCATGCTATTGTCCAAGGGAAGTTTGTCACCAAGCCTGAGTCGGACCCTCTGCATTTTTTGTCTCTTTCCCTCAAGCCCAACCATCCTGAATGTCCAATCAAGTTCTTGTTCAAAATCAATGAAGCCTTCAGTCTGATCATCAAGTCCATGACTGATGAGCCATCGAAGACCTCTGGGTAGTGCAGTCATACACTCATATTACACTCCTACCTGAGTTTGGAAGATTTTGAATTTGTTTCTCGAGCTCTGAAGACCTCATCTCCAGCCATCAGGCTGAATCAGTTTCTGGAAGATGGATACTCTATATGTATATCTTTCTGATTTTAAGATGTAGCTCCACTGTGTATTGTTTGCGGCTAATATTTATATAGTTATATGACATGGATCTACAGTGTATTTGATTGGTAGCCATGATTCTATTTTATCCCGAGCATGGGTATGTCTGCCTCGATAAGAAATGTGTTATTTTTCAAACGACGCCTCCTGTTTCCTGATCCTTGATCTCAATCATTTGGCACATCAGTAAAGACTGGTAATGTATTTTGGCCATAAGATGCTCTTCTGACCTCACACATTAGGGGGCATTTGTTATAACCCTAAATTGCACCATACATGTTTACCTGGCATCAGGCCATCTCATATCCCTTCTTTTCCAAAGCACTGCTAAACAAATCTTTGAAAATCCTCTTTTATAAAGGCCCACATGCCCTACTCCATTACTGCATGCGTGTACACGCTGGCTGACCCAAAACAACCCGTGTGGACCGAAAAAAGAACGAAAAAAGGAAATTTATCGACGGAATACAAAATCTATGGGTGAGTTAACTGAAACTCCGGGCCATGCATGGCCGAGGGTTCGTCCAAATACCTAGCTCCTTCTAACCTATAAAATAAGGGGTAGGGGTCCCATTTGGAAGAAGAAAAATATAGCAAAGAAACTCTGCCCATTTGTGTATTCCCATTGTCCCAACCCTTTAGCCTTTCCTTGTTCCAAAGGAAATACAAAGCAAAGAAGTTGGAGGACATTCGAAGAGGAGCCCAGGATCAAGTTCATGGAGTGGTGGCTGGTCTCAACTTTTGTAAGTTGACTCATTCAATGTAATAAAGAAAATGCTTTTTTCATCCCAATTCATGAACTTTTTATAGTTTGATTAGTATATGTTTTGATTTCTAACCCGTTAGTATATAAGTAGGATGCATGCGTAGTTGTTGCTTGTCTTGTATGCAGGTCAGCTTTGGAAGGAGTATTGCGAACAAGTAATCAAGTACAACGGAGGATCGACATCAAACGTCGGGAACGCGGTAGGTTGATCTTTCCATGCATTTACTAAGAAAAGGGGATTTAAATCTAGGGATGAAGGTAGAAAGTAGTTTTTCTTCGGTCATATCTGCATGCAAAGTCTAAACCCTATTTGCTAGTCCATAGGGATATTTCCCTCACAACAGCCACTTTCCTTGGTGCAAGAGTTTCCCTGGTTTGATAACCCGATACAGATGGATCCTCTATTGGGGAGTGCCCTTAACCTGTGTGTCCATGATATGATCAGTGGATTCATGTTCCATGCAATCAGGGTTGATCTCTATTGGTGTCAATTGTTCTGTTATCTCTGAGGTGTCCAATAATGGTGGAAGAAAAGGCCGAAGGAGGTCTGCATTGAATACTGGGTGCATGAAAAGGAATGGGGGAAGGCTGAGCTCAGAAGCATTGTCACCCACAACCTTGGTGATGGTGTAGGGTCCATAACATAGTGGATGAAGCTTCCAATGAGGCCCTGTAAGGAATTCTTTCTGCAAGTGAAACCAAACTTTGTCTCCCACCTGAAACTGGTGTGGCACCCGATGTTGATCAGGACACTTCTTGTACTTGGCATTACTGAAAATTGGTGTGGCACCCGCATGCTGATCAAAGACACTGCTTTTACTTGGCATTGTACTTATGTAAAATATCCCAAACCTATTAGCAGGACGCGGTTGGGTCCGGGCCTTCAATGAACCAGGTGTCCTTTTTAGCTCTAGTTGAATCATGCGACGAGTCTTCCTAGGTGGCTGCCAAGGTAATGCAACATTCATGGGACCCAATAATGAAATCCCAAATCCCAATCGAAAGGCCAGGTTGGTTGAGACATGTATGTCTCTATCAGAATGGGTTGAACATAGGGAAGAATCTCAACCCAAGTGTGTGGGTGCTTGGAATTGCATGCATAGGATGTGCACTATCATCCCGGCTGGACGACCTGGGTTTGGCCATTCATCTAGAGGTGGAACGTAGTGGACTTGGTGAGGTTGGTGTCCGTGAGACTGCAGGATCAACCATAATTCACTAAGAAACTGGTTTTCTCGACATGATATAATGGTTTTGGGATCCCAAAGTGTACCCATAATCATTCAAATAAGATCTTGGTAGTAGCCTCTGCAGTGATGCTCTTTCCTTGCGTGAAGCTAGAATTTCCATCTTGAAAAAGCAATCAACAACCAAAACAAAGCTCTTGGTGGATGGAAGGTCCGACATATAATCCATTGATAGCGGATTCTTAGGGATTGTCGAGCAGGCGAGTAAGCGTACAGCTTCATATTTCTTAATGATCTGGTTTGGCAACATCACAAACAAAGGCATGATCGATATACTTTGTTGACATCCCATTGAAGTTTTGACAGGCATAAGTGTCTATCACAACACCGCCAATCGCATTTTCCATGCTGAAGTGTCTTTCCACCGAATGTGGTGGGCTTCCCAAACCAATTTTTCTCGCCTTGATGGAACACATATATGGCCTTAGATGGCACCAAAACCCATCCTAAAGATGGAAATTGGTGGCAATTGTGTTTGCGCCCAAAATCTGGTAGGTGGTGGTGAATTAAGGTTTTTTATCATAGAGGTGGGGCCATCCGCAGGTCTCATGGCCACAAGAATTGAGCATTATGGTGAGTACCTCGACTAGAGGTCAGCTACTATAATTAGCAACTCGATTGGTAGTTCTTGTTTTATACTTGATGAAACACTTGATGGATATCATTTTACAATTTTCCCCAGGTTCCAATTTTCCTTGTGTCTGCATGAACTACAATGGCTTATGATAAGGGTGGATTATTGTCTCCTTCCCGAGAATGTAATTCCTCTAATGGTGACAATATTGCACAATGGAGTACATTTCTTTGTCGTAAGTAGGGTACTTACGGATGAGATATGATAATGTCTTGCTATAATAGGCCATAGGGTGGCCATGTTGAGTGATGACTACACCCACAACATAATCTGAAGAATATGTCTCGATCTCAAAATATTGTTGCAAGTCAGGTAATGAAATCACTGGGGTGGAGCACAAGTGTTGCTTCATATCATCGAACACTTTCTGTTGGGACAAGCATCACACAAATGTTTCCTTACCACCACCTATGGTTATTTGGCCGAGGGCCCATGCAATATGGGAGAATCCCATCAAAAACCTACGATAGAAATTGGCAAGGCCTAAGAATATCTTAATCTCAGTGAGTGTGGTTGGGGTTAGCCAGTCATAGATGACTTGGATCTTGGCTGGATCCACATGCACACCATGTGCATAAAAAATGTAGCCTAGGTAGTGGAGTCTATCGATGCCAAAGGATAATTTTTCCAAGTTGGCATATAGCTTGTGTTATTGTAGAGTGTGCAGAACCTGCTAAATGTGTTGCAAGAGTTCTGCCCAAGTCTTTTTGTAGATGAGGATGTCATCCAGGTATAACACTACAAAAAAATGGTGAAAGTCCGCAATAAATCATCCATCAACGTCATGAAAGTTGTTGGGGCATTTTCAAACCAAAGGGCATGAACAACCATTCAAAAGGAACTTCTTTTGACTTGAAGGTAGTGTTACATACATATGTATGCTATATTGGGACCTGATGGTAGCCATAATTCAAATCAATCTTACTGAAGTATTTGTCTCCCTTGAGATGATCAAGGAGATCGTTGATTTGGGGAATCACATATCGGTTCTTGACTGTGATTTTATTTAGAGCCCAGTAATCAATGGAGAGTCTCCAGGTCCCATCTTTCTTCTTTACAAGCATGATTGGGATGCCAAAAGGCAATGAGATAGGTCGGATGTTCCCCTTGTGGAGAAGTTCTTGGATCTGACGATGGATCTCCTCGTTTTCTAATAGAGAGGGATGATAGAATGGTCCATTGGGTAGATGTGCATTGAGGGTTAGATCGATGGAATGCTTGAACTGATAGTGCAGAGGTACCCCAGTAGGTGAGGAGAATATGTCTTTGTATTCTTCCATGGCCTTGTCCACTTTCTTCTTCTGCATGAAGAGGTCGGTCGCAGAGGCCATGGATGTGGCTAGATTTTTTCTCACTCTGGGAGCGAATCATGAAGAAGAAAAAATTATCAGTCTGAGAGATGACCTTCTTGCATTTCTTGGAAGATATCTAGGAAATGGCACTAGGTGGGACTGTCTCGGGTATCCTTTACAATTTCCTGTTCAAAGTAATAATAACACTGCGAGACCTAGACTCATATACAACATGACGTTTCCATAAATAAGGTTGGCCCAAAACTAAGTGGGACTACATCAAAAACTTCAAGGGGAGAAAAATAAAAAAATACTTCATCTTTGAATGGCTTGATGTCGTACGACAGTAAACACTGTTGGCTGATGTGAATATTGCTCCCTTAATGGAGCCATCCGATGGTGTAGGGTTGGGGGTGCGGTTTAGTCGACAGGGCTAGCTGATTGATGACCTCCATTGAGATGAGGTTATTCTGGCTACCGCTATCAACGATGAAGTGCAGAAGAGTGCCTTTCACCCACATATGTGAATTAAATACGCGCTCACCTTCCTCTGTCTCATGAGGTTCACGGGGATGGATCTTGGTGGTAGCAATGGTGGCACTGGATTCTGCGTCAATGATCCATCTCCCCTTTTATGGTTTCGACTCAGAGTTGGAACCCACATCCGATTCAGAGGCTTTCACCTCTTCCACCAATGACTTCTTTGAACGACAATCAATAGTGTTATTCCAGGGGATCTTATGGAAGTCACAACACTTTCCAGTATCTTTCTTTGTATTTTCGTTGTCCTTATTTGTTTGTGGCTTCTACTGGTTTTCTTGAGGATTTCCATATTTTCTATGTCATTTATTATTCGGGTTGGGGATTCCCTTTCCCTACTTCTCCTATGAGGGGTTCCCAGACCCGAACAACCACGTCTTTTGTTTAAGATTTTTCTTGATTTTGATGGCATATCTATAGGCCGCGACTAAGGCCGATATGTCTAAAAACTCCATTTCTTCCTTGATGTATATATGCAGACCACCATGATACTTGAGCACCATATGTCGCTCAAAATATTTGATAACCATCTTGGTGCTCAAGGTATGGAAGATATTTGTGAACTTTGGCACTGCTTGGTCCCTTTCCTGCCGCAGTGTGGTCCATTTTGTATATAGGTTGTCACAACTTCCAAAATGGTAGTATTGTTCTTTAATAACATCCATGAAGGATTCCTAGGTAAGTGAAAAGGTAAATAATGAGGGTTCCTCTATTTCCTTTTTCTCACATAAAGTCTCCCACAAATCTTTGACATGAGGAACGACTTTGAGGAGCACAAAATTAATCTTTTCTCTATTCGAAAAGTTATGGACAGAAAAATACCCTCCTAGCAGATTCAACCATTTGTCTATAGTATCTTCGTCTATATGATTTTAAAATATAGGAATATCAAATTTGATATGTACCTTGAAGGGGAAGGAACCTCTTCTTGAGGTATATGCGTCGTTTGTTGGAAGTCATCGAAGGATTTGTGCAAAGTTGTCCATAATCTCATTCCTATGTTGCTTGAGGGATTCCTCGAGCAACATTTTGAAATGATATCATGTCTCATCGTATTTATTTTCAACCACCATGGAAGGTTTCTTGGGTGTCCAAGAAAAGTTTTCCTCAAGAGAAACAAGATCGAGGCCCAACTCTCTATACCCTGACCTCGTCGGGGACATGCATTAAAAAATGACAAGGAGCAGACTGCTCTGATACCACTGATCTGGATTTATGAGAAGAATGAAATGAAAACACAGATTTATAATATTAACACAGAGACACGATGAATAAAAATAGATATATAGTAAAATTGGACTTCTATTAAGTAAGAAATATGTTGAAACTGTAAAATGCAGTCTAAAACAAGCTTGCTAGAATGGTGGCATCTTATCTCTCAGAAGAGATGTGACGACTATGCTCATTCGCAAGAATATGAGTAAAATGAGGATCTGAAGGCCTTTTTACAATAAACATAAAATCCAAAACCATAGACATTGAAAAACCTAACCCTAGGAGATGAAGCACCAAAATTCATGTGGGCCCCGTTGGGTAAGTTACTACATCAACTTTCCGAGGTCGTAACTTTTCCATACGATCTTTGTTTAGGGTGCACGATAGCTCGTTGGAAAGGTACTGACAAGGAGCTTCATATAGGGGGATCAATCAGATCCTTTTGATAATATTGAGGTTCCTAATCATGAAACAACGTCGTTTAGGCCCTCAAAATGGCCCCAGAAGTTCAGAAACCAAAAAATGCTAAAAATAGTAAGTTGCCAAAGAATTGTTTTGAGTCAGTTGGAAAAGGTGGGTGGCCACCGAGATCCTCCTAGATCAGTGAGCCTTGTGTTTTGTTTAAATTCTTTAGGAAGATTCACGATCAATTTTTCACATATAGCGCTAGTGTATCATAAGTTTACTTAGATTGATAATTAAATGTTGAGGAATCTAGACCACTAGATCAACCCAATATTTTGGCATCATTTTCAAGGAGGAACTAAAATAATTGATTTTGAAAGTTAAATTTTTATGTTGTTTTCGCTGATTTTTTAATTTTCTTTTGTTGCAAATATTTGGGATTTATCTCTTATATCTTAGATATTATTTTTGAGTGTTCACACAAATTTTACAACTTGGAGGAGGAGAAATGGTAAGACGCAAAGGAGCCCTTATTTCAGGATTACTCACAAGGGTTTCTCCTGATGCATCCACTTTAGTTGGTATCTATGAGTCCTAGTCATGTGTGGCTTTCATGAATAAGACAATTAGACATAGGGGTAACAAGGGTAGGTTTATTAAAACAAAGGAACTTTCTTAATCTATTTCAGAAAAAAGAAAACTTTTAGAAAAAACAAAAAAAAAAACTTTTAGAAAAAATAGAAAGAAAAAAGTTTCAAAGAAAGAAAAATCTCCCACAAAACCACTAATTCGAACACAATCATTACCCACCAAACCATTCATAAAATCATCGAGTACTAAATTGATTACTGGTGCTAAGAGGGATAAAGGAAAGCATGTTTTTGCAGCAAGTACTAAGCAAATACAAACAAAGGAACTTGTTGAACAATCTGAAGATTTAGAAAACAAGCCAAAAGATTGGAATAAATAGTTTTGGGTCTTTTGGGGAAGATGAATGGAAGATGTTGAATCTCATGCAGAAGGAGGTTTTCCATGAAGAGAACCAGATGGAAGAATATTAGGGGATGGAGATGATATAGTATCAAAAACAATGGAACAATGAAGAGAACAAGAAGAAAGAGAAAGGAAAAGGAGAGAAAATGAGGCAAAAAGACAATGAAGAGAAAGAAGAGACCCAAAAAGAGAAGAAAGAATAAATAGGGTAGAAGGAGAAGAAAAAAATGAAGTCACTTTTGGATTTCCTATTATAGATGTACCTACATCTCTTGGTAATGAGGTAAACATAAAATAAATTCCTCCCTTAGTTCTTCCAAACTTTTATGGTTCACCTACTGAAGATCATGATGCCTTCTTATTTGAATTTGACATCTTATGTAGAACTTATGGTTATACAGATGATGCACATAACCTTTGTTTGTTTCCTGCAACTTTAAAAGGGAGTGCACTAAAATGGTTCATGGGATTAGGTGAAAACTTTATTTCATACTAGGAAACTATGGGAAACATTTTCCTCAAGAAATACCAAGCATACTATAGACCCAAGATTTATAAAGAGGACATTTTTATAATGTATCGATAGAAGGATGAGAGTCTAGAAGATTACATGGAAACATTTTTGTATAATCTACAAAAATAAAAACATAGTATCATAAACCCTGAGGTTACCCGTACTATATTTCTGAAGGGACTTCTAGATGAATAAATAGATTTTCTAAATTTAATTGTTTTGGGGGATATATCTCCTTTAACATTAGAATATATTTGTGAGATGTGTAGGAAATAATCCAGAGGGAAATCTAAAGGAGGAAAAATTCAAAGGGATGCTCTTTCCAAAGTAACAAAAATTGCAACTCGGAGTATTACTAAAGAAAAAATTGGTAATTTACTAGAAAAATTCAAGACTAAAGTTGTGGCTACATTATATTCACAATTTGATGATTTTAACAGTAAGAAAATACAGGAAGAAGAAACCATAGTTTTATCGTTATTTATTTATTTATTTAATTTTTATTTTTTTTTATTGTAGAAAAGGCATCCAACAAATGAATGTCCAGTAAAAAGTATTCAAATTTTCCATATTTGTGTAGAAAAAAGGCAACAGAGGATTGTCCCTTGTTTCCTGGATTGAAAGCAGTGTATCAAGCAGATAATGAAGTATCAAAAACTCTTTACAACATTGCACCCAGGAGATCCTGAAAACCAAGGGAAGGTATGTTTTAAGACCCTTCAATAATTTGTTTTTCTTTCCTACTCAAAATCCTACATAAATCGCTTGGAATTCTCCCATGTCTTGGAAATCATGGCCTTCCCAACAAAATTTCAATCAACCTTATCAGAAAAATTGGAAAGACAACAATCCCAATTTTCAACAATATTCTTATTCAAAACCATCTTATCCACACCAATCCTATCAACAACAATTTTATCCTCAACAACAACCATTTCCAAAATTCCACCATTGCCACAATTAACTCAATCACAACCTCTACAACTTCCTTCAACTCAAAAACCACCACAACCTACCTCTATTCCTTCTCAGCCCGTAGAAAATCAACATATAAAAAATATAAAAAACAGTCTACAATGATGAAGTGAATACTTTTCCCACTTACGTTATCACTCTTGTACTATTAGAAGAATTTCCTACGCAATTACAAGAATTTTCTGCACCACTACATGAAATCAATTTACGATCAAGAAAAGTAATAAATTCAAACACACCAATAATAACTGAAGAAGTAGAGGAAAATACATCACATCAAAACAAGACAGCAATTGAACACTCAACCAATCCATACGAAAAACTTCAAGAACAAAAAAATGCACCTTTTCTTGAGAGATTACTAATAGAAAAAAAAATAAAAATTACTTGAACTAGATATCTTGGAAGAATTAAAAAACATTTGTATAAAAATTCCCTTACTGCGGGCCATTAAAGAGATTCCAATATATGCAAAAATAGTAATTGAAATATGAAATAAAAAGACTATTAAAAAAGAAAGGACATACAAACTATACAAGTAATTGGACATTTAGCAAGTTTGATAACTACAAAACCAATCTCAGAAAATTAAGTTGACCTAGGGATATCATTCGTTACAACATCTACCAATAATATTTTCATACCAAATACACGTATTGATTTAGGTGCTACAATAAACATAATGACTATGGAAACCATGAAAACTATGAACATTGAAAATATTAGACCTGCCCTTAAATGTTTGGAATTAGAAGATAGATCGAAGATTAAACTTGAGGGTATAGTAGAAGATGTCATTGTTTCACTTGATTCCCAAAATTACCAAGTAGTATTTATCATCCTACAACCAAATTTAGGTATGGAGCACATTCCTTAATACTAGGTAGATCGTGGTTGACAACAACTAACACATACATTAGTTTTTTTTCAAGAAACATGAAAATGAAAAATGGTTCTAAGGTAAAAAAGGATTAAAATATACCCCCAGCTAAATTAGTCAATAATTTTGAGCAAATTAAATGGATAGAGGACACAAATACAAAAAATTAAATAATTCATCTTGTTTTAGCAACTACTCAAGATATAAACATTAAAGAAAATATAGATGATAATCACTTTAATCATTGCATATCTTATCATGATTCTCCTCTATATTTTAGGGGGAAAACATCAGTGTAGATGTCATCAATTTCTGAACCAAAATCTAAACAAGCTTCATCATGAAATCTTGAACGGATTTCTACAAAGAATTCAAAGCGATTTTTTGTTGATTTTCTATTAGGTCAACATTTTTAGGAAACTTATACCATTGACATCTTTGTTTGACTCTATATTTCCTGTAAATATTGTATCTAATTCCTGTAATAAAGTAATTGAATTTTTTCCTGGAAAGAACCTAAAAATTAATCTTGATCTTGATGAATCAAAACAAAAGCAATTAGTATTTGTATTGCAGAAATATTCTAAAGCCTTTGATTGGGAATACACTGATATGCAAGGTATTCATCTATATACTTGCACTCACCAAAAATACATCGAGGAAAATGTCAGACATGTTCAACAACCGCAAAGACAAATGAACCAAACCTTAAAAAATATTATAAAAGAGGAGCTACAAAAATTGTTAGATGTAGGATTCATCTATCCTATCTTAGACAACCAATGTGTTTCACCCTTGGTTATAGTTCCCAAGAAAAATAATAAATGGCGGGTATGTTTAGACAACCAAGAAATCAAGAAGGTCACATTAAAATATCACTTCCCTGTCCCTTTCATTGACCAAGTCATGGACACATTGGATGGAAAGAAATATTTGTATTTCCTCGATGGTTTCAGCTACTATAACCACATACAAATAACACATTAATATAAATACAATACGACATTCACTTGTACTTGGGGAACCTATGCCTATAAGGTATTCCCCTTTGGACTCTATAATGCACCAGCCTCCTTTCAAAGGGAATTATTGGCCATTTTTGTTTATTTTGTAGATGATCGTGTAGTTGTGTATCTGGACGAGGCTTTAGAGAACCTGGACTTTTTATAAAATAGATTCCAAGAAACATGCCTTTATTTTAGGAATGAAAAATGTTTTATGATGCGTACTAAATGTATTGTTCTTGGTCATCATATTTCAGTTGTAGGTATTAAGATAGATCTGGAAAACAAATGCGGTCATTATCAATTTACCCTCCCCATCCACTCAAAAGGATGTGAGGAGCTTCCTTGGTCATGCAGGGTACTATAGATGATTCATAAAAAAAATCACTAAAATTGCATCTCCTTTATTCAAATTATTAACAAAAGATGTCGAATTTTACTGGGACACTAATTGCCAAGTTGTCTTTGATGCATTAAAAGAAAAAATTTCTACAACCCTGGTATTGAGAGGGCCCAATTGGACATTTCCATTTCACATATCAACATATTCCTCAAAGAAAAAAATAGGATCAATTTTGAGATAGAAAGAGAACCAACATCATTACCCAATCGATGTTTTCAACAAAAATCTAACTCCTCTTGAATCTAATTATACAGTCACAGAAAATGAGTTTTTGGAAGTTATCTATGCAGTAAAAAAAAATTGACATTACATTACAGGATATGCGATTTTTGTGCGCACCAACCATTATTCCATCAGGTACCTTATGGATAAACCTATTACTAATGGAATTATAACAATATGGCTTCTTCTCTTACAACAATTCAACATCATGGTGTTAGAGGGGACGAGAAGGGAAAATATGGTAGTATATTTCCTTCTTGAATCAATAATCTCGGTGAGACCTTTACTGTAATTGATACATTTCCCAATGAAAATTTATTTGCAGTTTCTGTTAAGTCTCCATGGTTTGATGACATTGCAAATTACTTTTATACGTGAAAATTTCCACCACAGGTTTCTACAAAAGAAAAACAAAGGGATATTAGGAAAAGTGCTAAATATTGATGTAGTGGAGGACTACTCTTCTTCACATGGGTAGATTTGATCATCTGTCTATGTGTTAGAGAGGACGAAACATTTGAAATTTTGAATGCTTGTGATGACGAGCCTTGTGGTGGTAACGTTTTTAACAAAAGGACATCTTATAAGATTCTTCAGTTAGGATACTATTGGCCCTCGAATTTTAAAGGTTACAAGCAATATGTGAGAATCTATGACAATTGAAAAAGGACGTGGCATCCTACTGCAACCAATAATATGCCACTTCATCCTTAGGTCATCATAGAATTGTTTGAGAAATGGGATTTAGATTTTGTGGGGCCCATAAATCCACCATCAAAAAGAAAAAGGCACATTTTAGTTTGCACTGACCATGTCACTAAATGAGTAGAAGAAAATTATCTACCACATGCCACTAATCAATCAATAGTAAATTTTCCTTTTTAATATATTTTTCGTTTGATTTGGAGTACCCAGGGAGATTGTTAGTGACCAGGGGGAGACATTACCTCAAAATTAGTTCAATATATTGTGCAACATTATAAAATTAGACACAAGAATTCCACACCATATCATTCACAGGATAATGACCAAGTGGAATAAAAAAATAAGGTTTTAGAGGGGATTTTGACAAAAACAATTCATCTTCATCGAGCAGATTGGGCACATAATATCCTAGAATCCTTGAGGGATTACATAACTACATGGAAAACTACAACATGTTACACCCCCTATGATTTAGTTTATGGAAAGCAAGTACTCTTACCCATTGAATTTGAGGTGAAGACTTGTAAAATTGCATCATAATTAGGACTAAATTTGTTAGAAGCTTAGTAACAACAAGTTCTACAGTTGAATGAGCTAGATGAAATTCACCAAGATGCACTGCAAAAAACCATTCTTATATTGTAGCAACAAGAAAAGTGGCATAAAAAATTCATCAAAAAGAAGCAATTCAAAGCCGATGATTGGACCTTGTTGTTTGATTCAAAGTTAAAAAACTTTAAAGGAAAATTTACAAACCATTGGCTAGGCCATTATGAAATTGATATAGTGTTTGAAAATGGCTCAATGGGAATGAAAACCATTGATGGTTCAAGGATTATGTTTGTGGTCAATGGCCATAGACTAATATTCTACAACAAGCCAACATCCATAGATGAATTTGTTTCCAGATTACTTCAGCAGTCTGAGAAGGAAGTCCCAAGTAAGGAAGATAACTCTTCTACTCATCTTTCATCCTGAATTTTTCCTTCTTTAAAAAAAAAAATAATAAATAAATAAATGTATAAAGAGAAAAAGAAAAAAAATAATAAGGTTCATAATGTGAAAACGTGTCTCTGGGACATCTGAACAAAATAAAAATAAAAGAAAGAAAAAATTAAGAGAGAAAATAATGTTCAAAGGGAGAAAACCAGTTCTTTGGTGCATCTGAATGAGAACTCTACTTGAAAACCAGGTAACTGGTTAGGAGAGTTCTTTTCTTTATCTTTTTCTATTATTTCCTGCAATTTTTCTTTCAAAAAATATCATAAAAATTAGTATATACAACAACATCATTCCTTTGATTTAGCAGTAGAAAATTTGTTTATTTTCCTCCTGTAAGAAACACCACACACTTCAGATCACTGCCGCAGGAGAACATTGTTATTTTAGGGAATAAAGGGAACTTCCTTCATTTAAAATCAAGGCATAATAAATTTCCTGTAATCACTGAAAAATGATAGTAATTGAATAATTCTAGTAATTCAAGAAAACTTAAAAAATGAAGAATGATCAGTAGTTGAATGGGTTACCACAATCATTTTCAGAACCACACTCTCCAAGAAACAAGGTAACGAGTATGAAAGGTAAACCTTTTTTTTATGTTTATTTACTTGATTAAAATTAAGGATTGATTTTCAATGACAACTTATATTAATGTGAAAACCTGAATTACCTTACATTGATTACATCGAAACACTTTGATCATTTATTTCAACTGACAATTCCTTGAAGTCATATCATATTGTTATTCTAGTTCATATAATCATTTATGTCATAAAAAAAATGAAATCATCATGATTATATGACACGTATAATCTGATTTCATATATTTGAAATGATTTCCTATTTTATGCACCTTCTTTGTCGCGAATCATGATCATTGTCATCAAACATGATTAGTCTATCCAATCAACACTAAACCATACATGTAATCATTTTAGAGGATAAATATTTGTGCTAAATGAAATTATCTTTCCACATGTTGTAACGCTCGAATGATGAAACCCCTTAAGCATTTGAATTAACCTATTAAAAACTGTCATATGAGTTACTCCATCATCCAACATCTTCTTTGTCACTTTGAAGTTGACATTTATTCCTTATCTGTAAAGTTTTTATCCCTTCATGGTAAAGAGTCGAACCTTTCACCTGACGAATTCATCAGATAATATCGATAATGACACCTCCATTCGTGGTTAGGTTTGAACCAAAGGGAACAACACTTCTTGATGAATTCCCAACTTACAGATTAATTTTTCAGAAGGTAGTCTTGCTACAATTGGGCTTGCTACAATTGTTTGAACGTTTCCAATATCATAATGTAGCAATCACAAAAGAGTTTGCAGAGACTTTCATTGGGAAGACAACCACAGTTGGAGAGGTGGAAATATCTTTGACAGAGGAATTACTTCTGAAATCACGGGGATGGAAAGAACAAGGGAAATTTGTTTTAAGAACCATATATTAAAAAGAAAGGGTTAGATGGTATTATTAAGAAAGTCACACTCAAACCCTAGCTGGACGAAAGGTGTATCCAGAACATTTCTTGATAACCCATGGCGGGATGTAGTATTCTTCATAGAAAAATGTTTGACATACAAGGACATGTATAGTCTAATCTATATTTATCATGTCCATTTGTCACTTCATCTAAAGGATGAAAAAAAAGGATCAACGTGCCTTTTTATTTTATGAATAGTCTCATGAATATGGCATTCGCTGTGTGGAACAATCCACCACATAAAGAAATATTTTTATATGACCATGCCCTAATTAAATTGATTGTGTTGGATAAAATGGGGAGTTTAAATCAAACATGGGATGAATTTATTTCAAGAAACCAAATTTTGTAAACACCAAGCATGTTATTACAAGAAAGATAAATAAAGAAAAGAAGAAAAAATAGGGTTTACAACCTAAAGATCAAAGTAAACAAAACATTCTATAATAATATTCTCAGGCTTTTGAGAAATCTATAGCTAGAGCAACCAAGTGCAGTCATAAAAGAAGGAGACATAAATTACCAAGAAAGTATTGATATAGAAATTAAAAAGGAAAGGAAAGAAAAAGATTATAGAAGTGGAATTTGATTCCACTCATGAAGAGAATCCACCCAAGATAATTCAGAACGTAAGAATATCGACATCCAAACATATGTTGGCTACAATAGATTGGATAACTAGGAAAATGGCTCGTAAGGAATAGGAAGAAAGTATGTTAAAGAAAATAGGGGAAGAACAAGAAGATTGTGAAGACCAAGAAAATAGGGAAGACCAGAATGAATAGGAGAACTCATAATACCTAGAGACTTTATCCAATTTGTTCAAAAGATGCATAACGAGGAGTTCAATAAAATTCGAGGATGGAAAGATGTTTGATGTTGCCCATATTATAGAATAATTACCTTTATTTGATGAAATTCCTTGAGAAAAGTATTCCTGATATAAATGAGGAAGAACAAATTCTTGGTACAAAGACCAGAGTTGATGAAATTAAAGATAAATTGAGCAAAAAGAAGAAGAGGATAACTAAATTGAAGACAACCATACTAGAAATGGAAACTTTAGATAGGGTGGTCAAAGAAGAAAATGAGAAGGTAAAAGAACAGAATGTACAGTTAAGAGGAAAATATGACGAGCTCAAGCAGAAATACAAGACTCTTAAGAAGATTGCAAGGAAATGGCACACTCAGAATTTGAAAAACATCCAACAAAATAAAAGGTTGTCTAGTAAGATAAAGAAGAACAAGAACATAAATAAGGGACCCTAAACAAAAATTTCTTCAGAACTAGAGGACAAATGAACAACTGTGTAACATCCCGCTCTACTAAGCCTACTTTTATTGAAATATTCTTGAGGACACTTGTGTGCAAGTGATCCGGTTATGGTATATTATGATTTCATTTATATTATGGATTATACATGATGATGATAATGTATTATGGATTATGGATATTTTGATGTATATGTATTGGCAGATGCTATTGACAATTTTTCTTGAGTGTACAGGACACATGACAGGTTATGGATGCTGATGGCATCAATGGACTTCCTTGGACTCTGGATTGAGTCAGGGAGTGGATTGTATTTGTTTGAGCATATCACTTTATTCACATGTGACTTATGATTGATTACATTATGATTTATGTATATGGATTATTGACACTATTTTTTTCAATGGATAATGTCTTGATGATGCTTGCTAATCTGACTCACATAAGGAGTAAAGGGGCCATGCACATTAACAAGACATTGATGAAGAGGTGTGGTAGGGTCCTTGTCACAACCTACTAGCACTCCCTCCATGGCCTGAATGGTAGGTTAACGATTACCTAGTTCGAGAGGTCCATGATGTCGTGAAGGTGGACTGGGATAGTCTCTCACGAATATTTCTAAGGGGCATGCAATAAGGCAGAGTCCTTATTCCTTAGAAGCCCTTAGTCTCTCACAAGGTCGACCGAGTGGAGTGTTGATTCCAAGAGTTGGGCAAACTTCTAAAAACCAGTCTAAGGAGAGTGGCGTCCTTGGAGCACAAAGTTGCATCTTGAAGGGAACGTCGCGTAATTAAAAATCGAGTCAATAAATGTAGGTGGCCTAGAAAACATTGAAATGATTAGACCTTTTTGGAATAAAATAATTAATTATAAAATAAATTATTAATTATAAAGCCACCAAAAAGTCTAAGCCTAAGCCTAAGACTAAGTCTAAGTCTAAATTTAATTAAAAGACTAAATGAATTATGACATAAGTTAAAATATTGGAGGATATAATCAAACTCTAGGAAAAAGAGGAATACAAATTTAAAGGTTGGATAAATTGCACATGTGTGCATGAAAATAATAAAAGGGATTTTTAAAATAGAAAGAAATAAAATATGAGAGAATAGGTGTACACATAGAATAATATCTAGAGTCAAGATACCACCAAGTATAACTAAAAGAAGAATCCCAATCCAACTGTAACTAAGATCTAGTTAGAGATACTCATTAAATGATAATTTGGAGAACAAATGGACAAATAAGAGAAAAAATAGGAACACATTGGGGAATGTGAGGGAAACTGACTTTTAAAATAAAATAAAAATTGTAATTACTTGTGAAACTTGGGGAGAGTATGAAAAGTGTGTGTGGTTACATCACGTACTAGCTAGTAGTAGTGGTATACATAGAGAACTCAAGAAGGTGAAGTTTCTTGAGTTTTGGGGTGCCCCGAACGACTTAGCCATCGAGGAATGGTTGGGGAACATGGAGATGTGATTCACATTTCATGATTTCACCTCCAGCATGAAATTCTGCATGGTGGTATTTCAACTAAAAGGGGGTGCTCTACTTTGATGGAAGATGCTCCTACCTCAAACTAAACATGGTCGTCGAAGAGGTGTCATGGGAACTATTCGAGGAACTGTTCCGGGAGAGGTATTTTTTCAAGGAATTCATTGAGAGCTAGCTTAATGATTTCAACACATTACAATAAGGTGGTCGTATTGTGCAAAAGTATGAGGCTAGGTTCATGGAGCTACTTAAGTATGTTCCACATCTGAACACAGAGAATGTAAAGGTCAAAAAGTTTGTGTTCTTTATTAACTTCAACATTCGTGCAAAGGTGAGGATCCTAATGCCTCATACATTGCATGATGCAATTTAGAAGGACCTCATAGTTGAGGAAGAACTGAACAGTGGGAGTCAAAGAATGACTCCTTCTAGATAGCTTCTAGGAATCGAGATACACCCAGAAGACCTATGATATCGACATCGTGATGAAAAACTCCTCAACAGAGGAATCCTTAAAATGGACCACAATAGCAACAATAGATCTGTTTGCAACAACAACACCATTTTAGGCCCGTTTAGAAGAACAAACCAGGATCACAGACTGCTAGGACAACAACTTCTACTTCGAGGACCAAGAGCACTGGACCGAAGACTAGATGTTGGACATGTGGAGAGCCACATTATTAGCGATATTGTCTGATTAAGAAGTACAAGGAGACTGGATCATTCAGAACCACTATTTTTGGATATTAGGGCAAGGCGCACATGATACATGTAGTGGTGAATAACCTCTAGGTTGAGCACCAATCCACTGTGCTTGAGACGTCAGGTACAATTGTCGATCAAACTTTTAGTATATTGATAGATCCACGTCCTATAAAGAGCTTTATTTCTAGTGCAACGCTAAAGAGAATTAAGGTAAAGGCATTCGAGCACGATGAGTTCAGATACATAGAAATGGAATTGGGTTCCAAACAGAAGGTTGGAGAAAAGGTTACAGACTGTAGCATTAACTTGGGTGATTTTGTAACAAAGGACAACCTATAAGTCACAATATTATGATATTATGACATAGTGATTGGTATGGACTGGTTGGAATCGCATGATGCGATAATCAACTGTAAGACAAAATGGTTAAGTTTGATGGATGATTTGGGACAGAGTAGAGTAATTGTAGGAAGAAACCAGGGAGTGTCCTTGAGGTTTATATCTTCCCTAAAAATACATAAGAGTATGCTCAAGGGATTCAAGCTATATGAAATATTAGTGCTAAACGAAAAAGGTCTAGGAAAAAGTATTAGAAAACCTTCCTGTAGTACAGGGGTTTGCCTATGTATTTCCAAAAGAATTACCAGATTTACCGCTCGAAAGAGAGTTGTATTTTACAATAGACTTGAAACCTAGTATTGAACCTATCGCAAGAACTCCCTACTAGATGTCGACACCATAATTGTAGGAGTTGAAAATTCAATTGAAGGAGTTGTTGGATTTGAGACTTATACGTCCGAGTGTATCGTCATGGGGTGTGCTGGTGATTTTTGTGAGAAAGAAGGATGGATCATGGAGACTTTGTATTGACTATCGTCAATTGAACAAAGTGACGATCAAGAATCAATATATATTTCCAAGAATAGATGATTTATTTGATCATATGAAAGGAATAGATTTGTTTTCAAAGATCGACTTGAGATCGGGGTATCATCAATTACAGATTAAGAAAGAAGCCATCCCTAAGACCGCACTTAAGATGAGATTTAGACACTATGAGTTTACTATTTTACCGTTTGCATTGACGAATGCCCCAGGAGTATTCATGAGTTTGTTGAATGGAGTGTTCTGTGAATACTTGGAAAAGTTTGTTCAAGTATTTATAGATGAAATACTGATTTATTCTCAGACGAAATAAGAGAACAACTAACACTTGATATTGTTCCTACATTGTCTACGAGAAAACAAATTGTACGGGAAGATATCGAAATGTTCTTTTTACCAATCGAAGATTCATTACTTGGGACATATCATATCTAGTGAAGGTATCGTTGTGGATCCAACAAAAGTAGAGGCTATAATGGAATGGCCAGCACTGACGAACGTACAATAAATACGTAGCTTTATGGGTTTAGAAGGATATTACTGATGGTTTGTAGAAGGTTTTTCGAATATAGCTAATCCAATCATAGAATTGTAGAAGAAAAAAAAGAAGTTTGTATGGAATGAGAAATGCGTGGAAGCATTTCAAAGGCTCAAAGAGTTGTTGATGATAACGCCGATACTAAATGTCCTTAACATGGAAAAGGAATTCTTGGTAAGCATAGATGCATCCAAGGAAGGCTTAGGTGGAGTTTTGATGCAATATGGTCGAGTGATCACTTACATTTCAAGGAAATTGTGAAAGCATGAAGATAACTATGCAACTCATGACTTGGAGTTATTAACAATTGTATATGCCTTAAGAGTTTGAAGAATTTATCTAATTGGACAAAAATTTGAATTAAAGACATATCATTGTGGATTGTAACATATATTTACATAGAGTGAATTGAATGCACAACATAGGCAATGGTCAGAATTACTTAGCGAATACGAATTTGAGATTACTTACATTAAAGGAACAGTGAATAGAGTGGAAGATGCACTTATAAACTCATGACTTGGAGTTATTAACAACTGTATATGCCTTTAAGAGCTCTGAAGAATTTATTTTATTGGACAAAATTTGAATTAAAGACATACCATAGTGGGATTGTAAATATTACATTACGTAGAGTGAATTGAATGCACAACATAGGCAATGGTCAGAATTACTTAGCGAATACAACTTGAGATTACTTACATTAAAGGAACAAAGGAAGTGGGAAGATGTACCTAAGCTCCAGACCATGCATATTCTAATAATTTTAAGATGAATCTACAAGAAAATACCTCTATCCTTGCCATTAATGAGGGATGATTGGTATTACAGTTAAGGATAATATTGGACAAGATGCCATGATGGTACTGAAGTTTGACGGTTATTCATTGGACAACGATAAATTACTAATATATAACTACATAATTTATAAAAATTCACCTAACGAAGAATTAAGAAGTTTGATCCTATGAAAAGATCATCACCATTTTGAGTTCTGCCCGTCCGAGTCAATGTAAGATGAAGGTAGGACCCAACCTTTATTCTTCTAGAAAGGAATGAAAGGGGATATAGTCGCCATATACACTAGTCAGTTACATGGCGAGATGTTTAGAATGTCAGCAAGTGAAGGTTGAACATAGACATCTGAAAATATTGTTACAAACACACGATATTCCTGAATCGAAATGGGAGGTCATTTCTATGGATTTTATCATTGGTTTACCATTGAAGGAAAGAAGACACAATTCACTTTCATGTAGTTGACACTTGGACGAAGAGTGCACACTTTATTCTAGTACGTATAGCGTATCGGAAACTAGACATAGATAGAGTGTTTGTCAACGAGATTGTGAGATTTCATGGAGTACCAAAAAGGATCATATCTGATTGGGGATCAATGTTTACAAGACAATTTTGGACCAGTTTCCAAGAGGCTTTGGGAACACAACTAAACCTTAGCACAACATATCACCCAGAGACAGACAAAAAAACAGAAAGAACAAACCAGATTTTGGAGGATATGTTGTGTATGTATGTAATGGACCAAGAGAAACGTTGGGAAGAATTCTTTCCACTAGTAGAGTTTTCATACAACAAAAACTATTAGAGTACGATTAAGATGGATCCATTTGAGTTTATTTATGGTTGACCATGTGAGACATCATTGAGTTGGGATTAACTTGAGGATAGGGTCCTGATAGAACTAGAAGTGATCCAATAAATGAAGAGTATATGCAATCTATAAGACAGAGGATTAAAGAATCACATGATCGATAGAAGAGTCATGTTTATGCACATCACGTTGACCTTATTTACGAAGTTGGTGATAGAGTTTTCTTATGGGTAAAACTGCATAAGATTTTGATCAAGTTCATAAATGGTGCTATGCTCTCTCCTAGGTTGGTGAGACCTTTCAAAGTTGTGGAAAAGAAAATACATGTGGCTTATCGACTAGCCTTGCCTGATTCTTTGGGTCATATGCATGATTTATTTCATGTATCTGTTTTGCGACACTATATTAGTGATCCATCACATGTCATTGACATGAGATATTTGCAGGTGTCAGACGAGGATGTTCTCATGGTGGATCTGATCTGCATTCTGGACTATCGCATTCAACAACTACAACATCAAATAGTCGATTAGGTCAAGGTCCAGTGGGAAAACTATAATCCACACTTGGCTACCTGAGAGGACGCATATGAGACGCGTCAACAATTTCCTTACTTATTTGATAGATTTGATATATAGATCTATGTCGAATACTTTTATTTACTACATTTATATATTGTACAAACTTTGGGATGAAGTTTAAAACAAGAGGGAGTGTATGTAACATCCCACTCTACTGAGCCCACTTTTATTGACATATTCTTGAGGACACTTGTGTGAAAGTGATCCATTTATTGTATATTATGATTGCATTTCGATTATGCATTATACATGACGATGATGATGATGTATTATGTCTTATGTCTATTTTGATGTATATGTATTGGTGGATGCTATTGACCATTTTTCCTAAGTGTGTAGGACACATGACAGGTTATGGATGTTGATGGAATCAATGGACTTCCTTCGACTCCATATTGAGTTAGGGAGTGGATTGTATTTTTTTGAGCATATCATTTTACGCACATATGACTTATGATTGATTAAGTTATTATTTATGTATATGGATTATTTAAACTGTTTTTGTTAGTGGATGTAGGCTTGACGATTCTTTCTAATCCAACTCATATAAGGAGTAAATGGCCCATGCACATGAACCAAACATTGAGGGAGAGGTGTGGCAGCGTCACTATCATGGCCTAATAACACTCCCACCGTGGCCCAAATGGTAGTTTAAGGATTACCTAGTTTGATAGGTCCACGATGTCATGAGAGTGGACTGAGACAGTCACTCACAAATATTTCTATGGGGTGCACAATAAGAAGGATTCCTTATTACTTAGAAGCCCTTAGTCTCTCACAAGGTCGACCGAGTGGAGTGTTGACTCCAAGGGTTAGACAAACTTCCAAAACTAGTCTAAGGAGAGTGGCACCCTTGGAGCATGAAGGTGCATCTTGAAGGGCACATCGAGTAATTAAAACTCGAGTCAATAAATCTAGGTGGCCTAGAAAACATTGAAATGATTAGACCTTGTTGGAATAAAATAATTAATTAAAAAATAAAGTGTTAATTATAAAGCCCAACTAAAGTCGAAGCCTAAGTCTAAGACTAAGTCTAAGTTTAAATTTAATTAAAGGACTAAATGAATTAGGACATAAGTTAAAAGATTGGAGGATATAATCAAACTTTAGGAAAAAGGGGAATAAAAATTTAAAGGTTGGATAAAATGCACATGTGTGCATGAAAATAATAAAAAGGTATTTTTAAAATAGAAAGAAATAAAATATGAGAGAATACGTGTACACATAGAATGGTATCTAGAGTCAAGCTACCACTAAGTCTAACTAAAATAAGACTCATAATCCAACTCTAACTAAATGAGAATTTGGGGAACAAAGGGACAACTAAGAGAAAACATAGGAACACATTGGGGAATGTGAGGGAAAATGGCTTTTTAAATAAAATAAAAATGGTAATTACTTTTTCAACTTTGGGAGAGTGTGAAAAGTGTGTGTGTGAACAATCCTAATTAAATTGTTTAAAAAGATAATTAATTGTGCATGAATACATGTGTCATTGAATATTTTTCTTTAAAACAAATGAGGTAGAAGGGAAAGGGGGACATATTTTGGGTAATGTTATCCCGCCAAAATGATTGTGGACTAATACTTGTGAGAGTTGGGATACCAAGCTTGAAGAAAGAGTGGAATATCTACCTTGTGAGGCAAGCCTTGGAGATATTGTTTGTTGGTTTCTTGTGTGTGGCTCCTTTGCGGCTCGGGGGGTTAAGGGGGAATAAGATTACCCCTAGCATTGACTGAGAGGTACCGGTGAAGTCTATATGCTTAGCAAGAGGGAGTCAAGGAGGAGCACAATTTTCCGAAGAACATCTTCAAGTTACGTCTTCATTGGTTATAGTTTTGATTGAATTCATTTGTAATAAGAGTAATTGTAATTATATTTTTAAAATCATTGGAGAACCTTATTTTGTTTTGGAATAAAAAATTTGGCAACTTTAATGAAGGATGATTGTATATTTTCATAAATGAAATTGTTATTGTTTGTTGTCAATTCAATTCTAAACTTAGTACGTATAATTACAGTTGATTCGTTTCCTTACAAATTTTCAAATTACAACCCATAATTCGTTTTATTATTCGTTGCGAGTGATTGTAAATTTGTATTGAATTTTCTTGGTCGTTGTGAGTTTTTCAGTAGCTCTAAATATTAAATTGTTGATCCCGATCAAACACTAGACCATTCCAATTTTAGAATTTTGTTAATTCACGAAATATGATTGAATCCAAATATTGGACCCTTAATCAACCTCTGTATAGATACAAATGTAAATTTAAAACCATTTTTATTTTCCTATTTTAACTGATCACGTGTTGGTAAATTCGAGTTATATATTTTGTAAGATCCTTGTGCGATTTGGAAATTTCAATTTATAATTTCATTCGATCCTTATGAAGTTTTCAATCCGGATTGAATTCGTTAATCTATGTTCGGTTATATTACCCTTTGATTTTTTCTTCCACTAAAATCTTTGTGTTAGTTGTTGTAATTGTTTTTTGTTTGAAAAATTAGGACTTTGTGTTCTTTGCAAGTATGAAATTCCATACCAAAAGTAATTATAGCGTTATGTTTGGTTGCAAAATTTATTGGTATGTTAGAGTGATTTGATAAAAGACGAAGTAGTTTTTCTATTTCAATTATGATTAAAGTGTCCTGAGATCATTTCCCTTGCCTTGTACAGGCCTAGACTATAGAATGAATGATGCGTTGTCAATTCAAAACATAGAACCAATCTTGACCATTCAGATGGTTTTGTTAAAATAAGGTGAGTGCTAGGAGTGCATGAGTGCCAACACTTTGTTAAAGTGTTGGTAAATCTCAAGAGGAAGCACATAGATTTCCAGGAGGGCGTTGAAGGAAAATTTTGATTGTGCTCGTAAGCTCAGGAGACATAGCGCTAGTATGTGTAGAGCCTATGCAAGGAGTGAAGAAGGCAGGAACCTTCTAAAGTTCCAGACTATAGGATGAGTGCAAGGTGTGCACCCACACTTCATTCGAAGTAACAAAGCTTAGGAGGGATGGTGTTTCATAAAATGCAATCAGAGGCCAAGGAGTTGACCCTTCAAAAGAGAGATCAAATTCCAAGCCTTGAAACTTTGAGAAATCCTTCATTGGAAGGAAGGCGGAGACGAGGAGGAGAAGAAGCCACAATAGCCATCAGATTGACTGTTGAGATAGATCTGGGCTAGAATATCTTGTAAGGAGGAAGTGTAGAGAGAAGAGGAGAAGTGCGGTAAAGGAGATCAGATCCCATCCGTTGGATCTGATCGCAAGAGAATGTGAGTCGTAGATCTCACAATTCAGAGGTTCGACACTTCAACTACCTGGGATATTATGGAGGTCGTTGTTGTAGACTGACCGAAGCCCCAAAGCTCTGAAGCCCAGAGTAAATCCTATTCGTTGATCAAAGGAGAGTGAGAGTCGTTGTATCCATGAACCCTTCGACGGTTCGACGATTCGATAGTACGAGAGATTTTGGTCATTGTTGTTTGAAGGTAAGGAATCATGAATCCCAGAGTTTTGAAATAGATCTTAGCCATAGATTGGTAGTGCAGTGTCGGCCATTGATTGATAATACATTTGACACTTCGACTACACGAGAGATTTTGTAGGTACTCATTTGAGAATGGTCGAGTCCCCAAAGCTCCAAAGTCCTAGAATGAATCCTAGTCATAGATCTTTGAGCCCTTCACCAATTCGGCGTTTGGCTGTTTGGGAGTTGGTGGTGGTCATTCAGAGTGAGGAAACCTAGAGTGTTGTAGTTACAAAGTTAATCACAATCATTGGTTGTAGGAGTGTCAACCGTAGATTAGGTTTCAACATTCGATTGTCTAGGAGGAATTATGTGTTAGTGTCGCAGAAAAATCTGAATCCTGGAGTCCCGGGTTAGATCTCAGTCGTAGATCGTGGATGGAGGATAATACCCACCAGTCCTTAGATTTGACTATTGAAAAGGACGGGAAGTGAAAGGATAGGGAAATGACCTACACTCACCGATCAACATCACTTTATGACCGAATTGGACTGGTAACCACTCCGAGAGATTGGAGTGTGGAGTTGGTGAATGTTCACATAGAGTTGGAGTCTCGGAGCTCCGAATAGTGCCTTTCAATTAAGTTCTTGGTTCTAGTTCTGAGATCATGTGATATTCCATCGAGAAGGAAAGGGGCTAGTGCCTATGGTTTCAATCCAAAGGTAAAAGGGGCTTAGTATAAAATCCTGGGTTTTGTGTGGACCTGCACAAACAAAGTGAAAGGGCTTGTGTGAATAAGAGATGATCTAGTAGGGATTCGAGAGATAATTAAGCTCCTGTGAATGATCCTAGACTGGGAGGTCACATGAGCCCATAAGGGGTTTCATCAGAGGTCCTAAACTTGTAGAGTAGGTTGGGTGGATAGACATATGTGTTATTGGGAGGTGATAATAGATCTTTCGTTATCATGATATTGTATTTGATTCTTTCTATGTAATGATGTAGATGGTAATAGAATGTGTAAATGTTGAATTTTGATTATTGTCTCCTTTCTCCTGTTCTAACTGTTAATGTTTCAAAAAAAAAAATCACTTCAACTATACTCACTTACATTTATGCGTTACCAGAGGGGTCGTTACAAACTGCAAAAACACATTTTTGAATTTTTGGATCAATAATTACTAGGAAATAATATGCATGAGGACATTCCATATCCTTTTTTGGGGGGATATGTTGGGTGTTATATTTGACTCGTTTTCCAACAACATTTTCTTCCATTTTCCCCCATTTTTACCATGAAAATCATTAATTTTTCCTACTTTCATGTAGTTGATGGAATAACCAGTGTAAATAAGGCAATAAGTTGTCAATTGAGATTAAATTTTGTTTTCTTCTTGTAAATAACATTTAAATCTATTTTCCTTTGTAAAATTACCAATAATTCAGTTATTATGGGAATTTACTCTCTTTCATGAGATATTACAAGAATTACAGGTTGGCATAGCTCCACTTTCTCTAGGGCATAATTTCCACTTGGAGATACTTCATGAATACCAGGAGATGGTGATTTATCTATCTTCTCATCTCCGGTCCACTCAACATCTAAGATTCAATGATAGTCAAAATCGATAGATGATTATTACAAGAAATCCACAGGTCGATATTACAGGAAATTTGTAGGCCATTATTACAGGAAATTTGTGGGCTGTTATTACAGGAAATCCGTAGGCATTTATTAAAGGAAATATGATTTATGTTATTACAAGAAATCCATAGTTCACTTAGAGAATTGGGGATTTGATTCCAGAAGCATGGAACACATATCATCTCATTAGAAAATCAAGGACCCGATCCAGAAGATCAAGGAACATGCTTGCCTAACTCTATAATGGAGATTTGAGCCACATTTCTTGAAATTTGTTTTTTAAAACATAATTTGTTTGATTTTCTTATAGAGAATAGAAAAGAGAAGGAACACAATATAGGGACTTATTGTTAGTGATATTATGATTATGAACCTTAACATAAATTGTAATTGTTAATATTTGTCTTATAATCAATATAAGAAAGTTATGAATCATTTTCATGTATTGAAGCTCTTTTAATTTCTAAGTTTAATTGACAACATATCCAGGAGGGCCCCTTGGTTTTTGTTGTTTCTACTTTTAAGAAGCGTGTGTGTTGGAAGTACTTCCTATTAATTTATTTCATATTTGTTCTTGTTTTCATTTATTGTAATTTCCTGTAAAAACATAATTCTATATTGCAAACATTGTTCCTTAATGTATGGTGAGTTACTCTTTAGGATGATGAAGTAAAGAAAACCAAACATTGGAATGCTCTTTTAACTATTGTGATGTACCAATAGTCTCATGAAATATACTTGGAGAATAAACATAGTATGTAGATTTTCCTATTTGCACACTTCATTTCAAAATTTTGAGTTTATCTTCAACTAGCCTTTTATTCACACTTAGGACGATTCCTTTCAATTCTATAAGTTTAGTTGGACAAAACAAAGTTTGTTTTTGAGTAAGCACCTAATATGAATTTCTACAAATTGAATCCCTAACATTTGATGGTCAAATCTAAATAAATGTGAACATAGGACTCAATTCCTGACTGTGAGCCTTGTGTTTTGTTTAACTTCTTTAGGAAGATTCAGGATCAATTCTGCACATATAGTGTTAGTGTCTCATAATTTTTCTTACTCGGATTGATAATTAAATGTTGAAGAATTTACCACTAGATCATCCCAGCAGTAGTGTTGCTATGGGATTTCATTGTTAATGGTTTCTATTGAACAATGTTGAAACTGACCGTGTTTCAATGTGAGTTCTTGGAGATCAAGAATCATTTGAGAGCGATACAAAAGTAATCAAGGAACAACCTCAATGCTTTAAATATTCGGGGTTAAAATAGATCTATGTTAATTTATTTTATTATTCCATATAATTTTCTATTTATATAATTTTTTTGGATTTTGATTGCAATTATCTTCTTCTTCTTTTTTTTTCTTTTTTTTTTTAATTTAAATACACAATTTTCATCAAATTAAATAAACGAGAAGAAAAATTTATATTTATAAATTTACATTAAAAAATATCGTTGTTATTGCCACACTATTTTCTCTCCAACAAAAGTTGTGATAAGAGGGACACTATTAAACTACAATTTTATTTTATTTTCAAATACAAGTAAAAATATAACAAGATGTTTTATAATTCCTCTTTTTATTATGTATTTAGATTTATAAGATAAATATAAATTATTTTATCTTATATTTAAAACGCTATAACTTTTCTATTTTTTTATTATAAAAAACTAATAAAAAAATGTGAAACACATTGATAAAATTAATTGTATATAAGTTCAAAAAGATATCAATTATAAAATAAATTAACTTTTTAAATAATATACAAATTAAATCTAATCTAATAAATATAGAAATCCTCTCACAAGACCATCCTATATATAATGCATCAAAACCTTTTACAAAAAATTAATATCATAAATCTAATATAATCTAATGAATATAAAAAAATCCCTCAGCACAAGACCATCCTATTTCTAAATACAGTGCATCAATTTTTAAATTAGCATAGTAAACATAATGATAAAATCTCGTGGAAGATTGATCTTAGATAAAGCATTTTGAAAATGAATATGAAAATAGTTCCTTTCTAAAAGGATAAAGCAACATAGTCGTTATTGATTCAATTTATATATATCATCGGATGTGGGTGTTACCACTCTCCACTTGGCGAGCACCATGAACCCTTTTGGTGCGTGAATCAATGCATTGGTGCTCTCCACCTCGCCCTCTCCTAATGTGCATTAACTCATAGCTCTCACCGAGGTGTTGGGCCTTAACTCCTCCACCTGCACTAGCTCGTCTCTTGCATGGTCATAGTAAGATGCATTTATTCACAAGGTTGCAAAGAATGAAAGAATTGAAGGCCCAAGACATAAGTTGCTCTTCTCATGGAATTCATCATTCCTTCTCCCTTGACTGGTTCTAGCATATTTCCACAATCTACAACGACTTTGTTATCCGCATGCTGTTGTGCCCCATCCCCCTTTTAGTGCACAACACGCTCAGACTCATACATATGCCTCTCTGCAAATGTGCCACCCCTAGCCTAGGAAGACGAGGTCATGGAGGTCGCACGTCCACTGCACATCCTCTTCCCATCATGGCCAACTAAGATGGCTATGATCGCACAATTCCTAGCTCTCTTCAGAAACTACTAGATGATTGGGAGGAGGAACTAACAGGCTCTCTCTCAGCTTCCCAATGCACCTCCAGGCATCGTTGCAGCTATTGGGTTGTGAAGAACCTTCTCGCTCGCTCCCTTCTCAGCTTCAAATGTGTGCTCACCCAGATCCCTCCCAACTTGCCTCGCTCGCCCCACTCCTCCACTGCCCGCCCACTCTCCTTCTGCACCTCCCTCCCCCAGCACCTGTCCCCCTCCTTTTGCGGCCCACCTTAGCAACTAGGCTCCTCATGAGAAAAAAAGTAAGCACGAGGCAGAGGTTCAACTCGACAAGCAAAGCTTGTTGATGGCTCCCTTTATCAAGAGAACAGGGCTCCCAGTCAAAGAACCAAGCTTGAAAAGATCCAAATCCTCCAATGATAGTTACTTTGGTGGCGACGACTTCATTGGCTTCCCAATTGTAGAAGAGATCCCTCCGGGCGGCCCTCTAAGTGTGCCTGTCAAGAATGTTTAAATCTCAGGCTTGTGTTTTTTTCAGGTTTCTAAGTCATGTTTAGTCTCAGGTTTTATGATAGTTTTTACACAGACAAACACTATAATCCTTTTGGTAAGCTTGGTTTCCCTTCAAAGGAAAGACAAGATGATGAAGTTTTTTTCCAACATAATTTCCCAAAAAGAACATGACTCAATTTTCAAGTTGCTTTGTCATTTTTCTGAGATAAGCACCCTATTGTCCACTTCTGATTTTATGTTTATATATTTACTGTATTTTTAATAGAATAACTCCAATATATATAAATATATATAAATATATATAAATATATATATATATATATATAACATTATTTTATGTTAATTTGTAATTCAAATTATTAAAAATAATAAATTATTTTTAAATATTTCAATAATATGTGACTTAAAAATAACATACACAAGTCACAAGTGTAATAACAACGAATCTCCATTATAAATAATATAACCTCTCAGTTTGGCATGATCAATGTATATACACAATATAACTTAAAAAACCAAATCTCATTACTAACCTATAAACCAAGCTTTAGTGATTATCACTAAGATTTAAAATTGTTGCACTGCTACTTCATACTACAAAGTTTTAGAAGTATGAGATAATGTAAAATGCATTTTAAATCACGATATTATGTTTATTCTTAATTGTTTAATATAAAATCATAGAAAACATCATTTTATAATATATGGATGACCTAGTAATAATATATATATATGTATATGGGAGGCTATTTTTCATTTCAAAATGGCAACAATTGATATCCACATTCTTATTTAACATACCTACGTGCAAGAGCAAGGTTAATTTTAAAGGGATTGAAATTTCTTTAATGGTGCGAGTATGGTGAGTTGCTCTTACAATTTAAGATGAGGGATGTGTGTATTTAAAATGGATTTATTCATAAAATAAAAATTGTTTTGTTTTATTATTTTTTATTATTTAAATTATAATGGAAAAATAATAAAAAAATAATATAGATAATTTTATTTTAAAAATGTTATTGATTTTTTTAATTATTAATAATAATTAATAATGTAATAGTTAAAATTTAATATGTTTATGTAAATTAGTAAGATTGGTTTTAAAGTATATGGAAACTCTCTAAAAATGTAAATATAATGCATTGCTCTTACAACTTAAAGTGAGAGAAATGTGTATTTAAAATAGGTATATGATGATGAATTTGGTTTATCAAACTTCAAAAAGGTAAGGGATTACTTGGAGCTTGAAAATTATTAAGAGAAGCATTCCAAGATCACCATAGTTTTGCTGAGTTAGAAGGTTAGGAAGGTTGGTAGTGTGACAAATCTTTTGAAATTGATATCTAATTTGAGTATATGTTGGAGATCCTAAGAGAAAATTATTTTCATATTCAACCCTCTTAGTGTCACAAAGACAACATGTTCTTTCATCCTACAAGGTTTTTGGAATTGTATAATGCCTACTTTCACTATGGAGTTTGTGAGAGTTTGTTCTTATTTTAACAATGTTGATTTTCTTCTTTATACTAGTCAGAACAAAGAGATAATATTGATCTTATAGATTAGGGTTGATCACCTCCTTATAGTATCTTACTTTTATTTTATCCTCTAATTCTTTATCACACCACAACTTCTCCTTAAATTTAGATGTAATAATATTTTTGATATTATCCTTATTCTATAGAATGATCTCTTCCTTTATTCCCCAATGATTTAGCCAAGAGTGGGCATTATTATGCAATCTCTTCTTAAGAAAATGTGGTTTTCACTGGAGTAGCCTCTTGTCTTCCATTTTGTTTAAGTTGTTCTTATATATTAGGTATGTGGTCATAGTTGTGCTCTCAATAGGGGAAATGCTCACTTCTATGAGGAGGATAATATAGGGTGTATTTCCTTTAAATTTGAGATTATAAGTTATAAAATTATTTTGGATCTGATCTATTTTTCTCCATGGTTCTCTACATACTACACCCCCAAACTTCACATCCATATAAAATAACATGAGTGATGAGAGTTTGAAAGATGATACTTTAATTATCTCATATCCAAAGGTCTGTTAATTTACAATTATTTTCAAGCCTATAATAATATTTCCACCCTCCATTTATCTTCTTATTAATGCTATAGTTCCATTTGAGTTTGTGATGAATATATATTCTGACATATTTGTATGAAGGCACCCCCTCCAAGTTGTTGTTGTCATATAAGAAAGTTGTAAGTGATCTTTTTGGATTTAATTATCATATCTTATGTTTTATTGGAGCAAAAATATTTTGGCATAAAGAACAACCAAGAGTTAATTTCTTCCAACCAACCCTTAGTGTTCCCAAACTTTGCAATAACATTATTCTAATGGTTGACATCTTGAGCGTTGTGTTCTATAGTTGAATCATAGCTCTTAAATCCAACCTAGCATTTAGCTCTTTTTTTATGGATTTCTAGCCATATATTAATCTTCCGTTCAAAAATATTCCATACAACTTAGCTAAAATATGTCTAATTATAATGGTTCTATAATTAGAGGGATTTCTTTTATCCACACTTTTAAAAATAGGTACAATGAGGCTTTTCATTGAGGATTTAGGGAAGCCCTGCTTGACTGCTTGACTGAAGAGCATGTGTATGTGAGGGATGGAGATAGACCATCCAATCTTTAAATTTTCATCTTGGTAGCCTTAGATGTCCATAGATTTATATTTTGCAAGCTTCTTAACCCCAAACTCCTTGTCTTCTAAAAAAACTTCATCCTCTATAGAAATATTTAGAATAGTGTCCATGACATTGGAGGATTTGTCAACATTTTTAAGGTAGGAATTCCAATGAAAAAACTTCATCATTTACAAAATTCAATCACTCTAAACATCATTCATAAATCTAAATAAAAGTCATCACTTAAGCCTGAGTCCAAGGCCTATCTTTCAAAATACTCAATAAAAACGTTAGCAACCATTCGTGAGAAAAGCGAATCCATTGCAACTCCTTTTGTCAACTTAAGTATGTAGACCTCAATCACTAGCACTCCCAGTGTCCCCAACGCTTATAATAATATCAAGAGCTCCCCTATCGAAATTTTTGTAGAGAGGAAGACTAAGTCAAAACTTACCAAAGATTGAGTTAAATTCACTTCACTTTTAATATAGATTTTCTATGTTCTAGTGTAAACATTCTAAGTTTGGGTTTTTTCTGGGGATATTATACATTTAATTTTACTCGAAATTCAACCAGAAATTATTGGGTGTGCAGATTTGAATGGTAAGTCTGTATAATTCGAATATTCCATGGTTTTTTAGCACTCTGAATCTATTTATGTATTCAGAAATGCAATAAAATTGTCATTTCGTCCAAATTTATATTACCAAATTCCAAAGAAAATTCTAAAACACCAAAAATTAAAACGTTTAAAAAAAATGTGTTTTATTTTATTTAGAAATAAGAAAATAATGCTAATTTAAGTCAGATTGTTTAACGAACCCTGTCAATATCTCCCCCTATAATTTTATTTTTTATGGTTTTTAAGGGTTTTTCAGGTGGGGATGAGTATAGATGCATGTTTTTTTAATCTTACGACACAAATCTATTATCTAGGAATTTGTGAATCTTAAATTCAACCAAACAAAAAGTTTAATTATTAAAAAATTATGGCAGCATTTAGTCATATTCAAGTCTGTAGATTCTTTAAACTTTTAATAGATATCTAGACATCAGACTTGTGAATGTTCCATTTGGTGTAATCTAATTTATTGCATGATTGTTAAACTTATGAGTTTTCAAAGTGCACATTGAATTATTATTATTATATAAATAAATAAGTTGTAATGACACTTCTCAATGATGGAAGTCAATATTATTTTTGAGTGCCAATATGTTTGGATGAAATAATATTATTTTTGCTGGTTTTTGTGTGCGCTCTAACTTAATATGGCATCAAATCCGGTTATGTGCAGCATGACAGATGAATCTCACTTACATGCTAATGCGTGCGATGAATCTTGGATCCAGTGCGCAACGGTAAACACTTGGATCCACAACGCGCAAGGAAACTTTACACAATGCAGTGACAAAATATTGCGCACCACAAGTTTCGTCACTGAAATCTTAGGACTTGTCATAGAGTTCATAGACTAAACAAAATGATGTGCATTGTAATATAAAATGATTTCAAGAAAAAATTATAAATGCATAATAACAAAATGCTATGCTTAGCATATAAACACAAAAATACAAATTGCTTGATATTAATAAAGTTTGGTGCACTGTGCGAATAAAAAAGACAATGACAAAGATGAGCTTCGGCTCCAATGACTCCTCTTGCTGATTTTACAGACTCAAACCCTATGCTCAGACTTCTTACACTCCTCAGTTGTTGTTGGTTCTCGGTTGTTCTCTCTACCTCTCTTTTCTACTATGTTGCATCTATTATGCATTATCATCCTCATACTAACTAAAGAATCAGAATTATATGGACTCCGACTGAGACTTCCTACAAAATCTAAGACCGAATCAACATTAAACACTACCATTAATAAAACTCACTCTTCAACCACTTAACTAAACTCGAGAAGATAAAGATCGACTATATGTATAGCTCTCCTGCTTGTCGAATGACTTTGAGTAAACATGTGACTTTGCACTTGAAGACTGTCAGATTGACTGACTGACAATTTGGATACTGACAAATTGAATGAAAAACAAATCAACGGAGATGTGAAGATCTCACCGACTTGTAATTATTATTTCCAACACTCCTCCTTAATTATAAGTAGGTGGGATTACAAAAGAAAATTACATCAAAAATTGATTTTACAATTTTGTTGTCACTCATTTGTTACTGGGCAGACTCCCAGAGTACTGCACAAATGTTGAAATGCATCTCTTTCTAAAGTCTTTGTAAAAATGTCTACGACTTGTTCTTTTGATCTGCAGAACTCTAAATAGTTCTATTTGTTATTCACCAATTCTCTGATAAAATGATACCTTGTATCAATGTGTTTGGTTTTCTTGTGAAACACATGATTCTTTGATAACATGATGGTTGAATTGTTGTCAAAAAATGTTGTTGTTGGTTTCTGTTGTTCCTACGACAAATCTTTTAACATTCTTCTCATCCAAACTGCTTGACAAGATACGCTTGTAATTGTGACGTCCTCTTCCTCTGTTGAAGAAAGAGTCATTATGGGTTGCTTCCTTGATGCCCATGATACCATACTTGTTCCAAAATGAAATGTGTACCAAAATATACTTTTCCTATCATCTATGTTTCCTTCACAATCACTATCAGTGTAACCCATGAGTCTGAAATCTTCTGATGTGGAGTACTTTATGCCAAAATTTATTGTTCCATTCACATATCTCAGGATTTTCTTTCCTTCCTTCCAATGTGATTCTTTTGGAGTTTCCATGAACCTTGAAATTAGACTCACTACATACATAATATCAGGTCTTGTTGTTGTGAGATACATAAGACTTCCTACCAGTCTTTTAAACATTGTGGGATCCACCTTCAACCCTTTATCTTCCCTGCTTAACTTTAATCATGTTATGACAGCTGTTGGTGTTGGTTTTGAATTCATCATATTGAATATTTTCAATATTTCACGTGCAAACTTGGACTGTGAGATAAATATGTGAGTTTTGGACTGGTGCACTTCTATTCCCAAAAAATATCTCATTATCCCTAAATCAGTCATCTCAAATTCATCCTTCGTGATTGACTTGAATTCTTCTATGCCAAAATTACCTGTAAATATCAAGTCATCTACATATAGACAAACAATTAGCATACTACCTCGCTGATTTGATTTGATGTACAATGTTGGCTCACTTTCACTTCTCAGAAATCCATTCTGTGTGAGACAAAAATCTATGCGACTGTAACAAGCTCTGGGTGCTTGCTTTAATCCATACAATGCTTTCTTCAATCTGTACACCTTGTCTTCTTGTCATGGAGCCTCATAACCTTGTGGTTGATTCACATATACTTCTTCTTCTAAGTTTCCATTAAAAAATGCTAACTTTACATTCATCTGATAAACTTGCCACTTGTACTTAGCGACAATGGCTAACACTGTTCTCATTGTGTCCATGCGCGCAACTGGTTCAAATGTTTCATTGAAATCAATTCCAAGTTGCTATGTAAATCCTCTTGCAACTAACCTTGCCTTGTGGTTTTGCACTTTTCCTTTTGCATCTTGCTTGGTTTTATAAATCCACTTGACACTTATGACATCCTTGTCATCAAGTACATCTACCAATTTCCATGTTTGATTGTTTTCTATGCATCTGATTTCTTCATCTATGGCTTATCCACATACATCATTTTTGACAGCTATGCTTAGCATATAAACATAGAAATACGAATTGCTTGATATTAATAAACTTCGGCGCACTGCGCAAATACAAAATACAATGACAGATATGAGCTTCGGCTCCAATGACTCCTGACTTTACAGACTCAGAGCCTCTTTATGCATTATCATCCTCATATTAACTAAAGACTTAGACTTATATGGACTCCGACTCAGACTTCCTGCAAAAGCTAAGATTGACTCAACATTAAACACTACCATTAATTCTAGTGACTCTTCAACCACTTAACTGAACTCGAGAAGATAAAGGTGGATAAAGGTGGCCTATATTTATAGCTCTCCTGCTTGCCGAGTGACTTTGAGTGACTTTGAGTAAAGTGCGACTTTGCACTTGCAGACTCACATGACTGACAAATCGGCTTACTATTTCCAACAATGAACTGATCTAGATTATTTTCATCTAGATCTGCTGGTACGTGTAATGCCAAAAACAACATGGAAGA
>SNQJ01S0012169.1:0-61341 GCA_010110895.2 Picea sitchensis
TTTCGGCTATACGTATGCTCCTAACCTCATCCATCAGGGGGCATCTGTTATCACTGAAATTTCGTCTGCACATGGCGACAAGAACTCAGCATCGTCAAACAGTAATGAAGTCATTCATGGCACTGAATTAATTTCACAGCATTCCAAAAAGTTCAAAAACTATACAAAGTAACCAAAAATTGAAGAGCGCTTTACAGAAGTTGGGCGCGCGCGCACATGCTTGGAACATAAACGTACCATGCATGCATACACGCACGATGCGCGGCTGTTAGCGCAAAAACCTGCGCACCTGCTAAACGGTCCATTTATTGAATTGGTCGGCCTCCCAACCACTTATGGATCAGCTCCCAATCCGATTTGACCCTCAAATCTGAGCTGAATCCGCATGGTAGGCTGGTCAAAGACCTAATGAATCCCTAAAGAGTCTCTTTTCACACTACAAAGGAGTTACATAATCACCCAATGCAATGCTATAAAAAGCCATGAAGAAACCTCATTTCTCAAGGAATTTCATGTAATGTTATGCTGCCTAGATTGTTTTAAGGACTCACTCCTTGACAATAACACATTGGCACCATTTCATTGAGCTATCCACCTCTCCATTGAGTGGATGTGCTTGGGAGTTCTTTCACTATCATTTTCATTTTTCTTGTTGTAAGGAGAGCAAGTTTGTGAGGGCCCAAGAGCCTTCCTTTGGAGGAAGAAGGGACCCATAGTCCCCTTTCTTCATTGTTCTTTGATTTCATCAATAGACCAGCCTAAAAACATTGGTGATATTGGTCTTCTTGTGTTTTTTTTATCTCTATACCCATATGCTTATGATTTTAGTTTGTATTAGTTTAATTCTTGCTTATAGTTTTCTTTTTCTTTCTCTAACTCTTTCCTCTACAGTTGTCATGCTTAGCAAGACCCAACTGGGCATGTAATCACCTCTTATTTGCTCACCAAGGTGACGAAGAGGGTGCAAACAGAGACTTAGAAATTCTTTGGTACCTTGGAGCTTGCATGCCTCCATTCAAAATGGTGTAGTGCGCCTTGCTTTCCAATTGATCGCTGGTAAGCTAGTAAGGATAACAAACCCATGCAGGTCACGGGGTTTGTCGTTGACCTCACACGAAAGTGTGTGGAGGGATTACAGATGAATTGGGCTAGTTACTTAGTCAACCAGCTAGAAAAGTATTGCCGCAAAGCTCAGGATCATGGCTATGAGTTCCACTTTAGCTAGCTCTTGATCCTTGTCACATTTACAGCTTGGGAGATGTCGTAAGGTGCAAACTTCCCTGACATTGAGCCATTCGAGCCGCTTTCTACGAAGTTTACCACGCTCTGGTATTCAAGCGATATGGGAAAATAGTGTAAGTCGAACACAGTATTCCATACCTACTACCTGTAACTAAAACGGGTTATTGATTCGTTACCCTGTATGACACCAAACACTCTAGACAGATTTAGGCCCCTGATGAAGTTCGTGCAGATAGGAATTTTATATATATCACCACACATGCAGATGAGAGTAAAGAAGAGCTGCAATCATACTATAATATCACCAAGAAAGATCTGGAGGAGATCACTAAGGAAAGGCCCACAGAGTACTTTATACCAATCAAGAACACAGAACCAGGCAGATTTTTCCGACTGAGAACTCATTGGAAACCTGATGGTTACCCACGAAGAGTATGATTCACCCAACATTAGCAGGAAGAAAAATAAAGAAGAGGTACAGTATTTGGACATCGTCTCAGAAGAAACTACTTTAGTATCACCTGGAAGAGGAGGTGGTGATGAAGTGGACAAAGAAGAGAAAGAAGGGGAAGAAGATAAGCAGAAGAAAGGTGAAGTAACACTGTCACAGAATCCCCCTATTGATGTAGATCCACTGAAGAAAATAAATGTTTCCCCCATGAAACCTACATCACGGAAGAAATCCAAATCTAGTAAGCCGAAGCTACAGACTGTGCTCATGGTGGATGACTTCGAATTCCTTATCGCAGTTGTGTCAGACGCCTCGGAAGATATTTTGTAGAGAACTGAAGAAAAACAAGAGGCTATGTATGATAAAATTCAGACAGAGCTAAGGGGTGTCCAACAATCCCTTCAATCCAGCCATGTATCATCCATTGCGCCCCCACCATCAGATGAAACAGAGTTGGGAGATGAGCCTGCCCAACTCCACAGAATAGCTGACACCACTGAAGCTCACCTTCGTCGCGTGCAGGAAGAGAATGACTAGGCCACAACAGCTCTGAAGAAAGCACAAGAGGAGGTGATAGAGAAACGCAGGGTTGCGTAGTAGGATAAGGATACCCTCCAATCGAATTTCGAACAAGAGAAAGCACAGATCCAACAAGAGAAAGAACAGTTACTCGTGGAGTATATTGGAATCAAAGAATAAGTCAACAGAGCACTTCACTCTGTGACGGGCTTAGAACAACTAGCCGAAGACCCAGTAGAGCATCAAGTGGCAAGGCTTGTTGAAGCCATTAAGCAGCTTCAACAAAGAATAACATATCTAGAGCTACAAATAGTTCCAAGAACTCTGTAGGATGTGCATGATCAAAGAGAAGAAACAGCTTGGACTGCATTTGAGAGAATCAAGGCCTTCACCTTGGAATGAAAACAACTAAGTGATCATAGTGTGCAGACTTATGAATGACTCACTCAGGATCCCAAACTAAAGACACTTGATTCACAACTCCATGAGGCCAAGCAGAAAGCAGAAATAGTTTAGGTATAGTTGAAGCTCTTGTCAGTAGTTGAGAGAATGAAATGATCCTAGGAACAACACACTATCCAACAGGGAGTCCATACCATACAAAGAAAAGTCATGGAAGTGACTCAGAGGCTCAAGCCATCCCAGGACGCAGCTTGCCAACTGTTCAAAGAGATTGAAGGATGAGGAGCAGAATTAGAATAGGTAGTCACTACAGTTGAGCAACGATTGGAAGGACCTTTGAATGAGGCAGTTCTTCAGGATTTTGTTGAGCAGGAAGCCTTGGCACAAAAACAAGTCGAATCATCTCGAGCCAAGCTCGAGGCTTTTGAGGTAGAATTAACCAAAGTAAAGTGACTCGGGACGAGTCACAGATGAGTGTTGGGGGCCTATTGGCCCTTGACCAAGTTTTGGATATCCTTGGTCAGGTTTGACCTATTTTGCGACTTTGACATGCTGTCGAAGGCATAGTGCAAGTCGAAGTGGAGATCATGAGATCTCAGCCCCTTTTTAGGGAATTTTTGGGATTTGGGCTTCTGTAATGGGTATGGGATGTCGTCCCATGGGTTTACCCATGTTTAGGAGCTTTTGTAATGTATAAATATAAAGCTAGGTGATGTAAGTAAGGTGTGTGTGCACAAGTGTGTGTGTGTGTGTGTGATGCTAGGTGCTAAAGGAAAGTGATAGTTGTAATGGCTTTGTGCATACTGTGTGAAACTTGCAAGGCTAAGTGCAAGTGATTGTAAGAGACTATGTAAGGGATTTGTGTTGTAACATAGATCGGGGAAGGAGGATCTGGTGAGGTGCGCGCAGATCTCCTGTCCTCTGCAGAGTAGGATTTTGATGCTATGTGCCTGTAAGAATCTTGAAAAGTAGATAATAAAAAGGAGAAGAGTTGGTGGACGTAGCCCCAGGATGGGGGTGAACCATGTATATACTATGTTACAGTTGCTTTGTGAATTTTGATTATTCTTTGAACCTTTGATGTGATTTATGCTTAGTGTTGTAATCTTTATGAATGTTAGAAGCATATGATATAATCTCTTAGTGCTCAGTGATGGAATGAATGCCAGATGTGATCTGTTTCTTTATGCTAATTTCTTAGATGTCTGGATTTGGTTGAGTATTGTATTACTTTGTAATTAGGGTTTTTATCTGCGAAGTAAATATTGGTTAACTAATGATGAATGGTAACTGCTAAGTGATTTTTTAAAGTATTGTATTCACAGATCCATGTCCTAGCTAGGTTGCAGACACCTGAGTCCTGCAACCACCCCTGCCTCTACCTCAGGTGAGACTTCATCTGCTTCGCAGGTGCTGCTGAAAGGGCCAGTAGTTAGGGTTTTGTTGGTGCGTTGTTGAATCATTCAACCCTAGGTCTGCCCCTGTGCCAATAGATTGTGAGAACATTGTAATGCCATCTAAATAGATGAATACAAACTTCTCTTTCTCCCCAATAAAGTCAATGTCCATGGCTCGCTGAAAGGTCGCTCCTTCATTTATCAATTCGAAGGGCATTTTAGCATACATGAATGTGCCCCAAGAAGTAGTGAAGCTTGTCTTCTCTCTATCTCTAGGAAAGACAGATATATTATTGTAGCCTGAAAATCCATCAATCATAGACATCCTATATGAACCTGTCACCCTCTGTAGTATCTGCTCCATCTTTGGTAAGGGGAAATTATATTTCTTGGATCTTCTATTAAAATTTCTAAAATCAACACAAAGTCTGATTTCCCCATTATTATTTCTCATTCGGACTAAGTTAGCCACTCATTCACAGTATCTCAAAGGAATGATAATCTTTGCATCCAAAATCTTTTTTACCTCTTTTTCAATAATAGGCAGCAACATAGGATTTATCTATCTAAGTTTCTACCTAAATGGCTTGGTCTCCTCTATCAAAGGGATCTTATGTTCAATGATGTTTGTGTCATATGTTCTCGGATCTTCATATTTCCAAGAAAACACATCAACAAAATCTTTTAACAACTTAACATATTCATCCCTTTGTTCTTTTGACAAGCTACTAGACAACTTGACATATTTTGGATCCTCCTCTGTACCCACATTGCATTCAGTCACATCAACATTTTCAGTTGAACCTTTAACCTTTACATCAACATCATTTTTGTTGAACAATCTGTCCAAAGGAACTAGTCCTTTTGGAATATGGTTACTAGGAAAATGAACAATATGATGGTTAACAATTTTATTTCGAAAAACATCAGCATGAGGGCTATTTTTAGTATCATGATCTTGATCAATATGTGAATCATAAAACTCATCCACAGTCTCAAGAAATATTTTAATCTCAAGATCATCCTCAAAAACCTTCCAATGGTTGACATTGTCAGGTATAAACGATCTATACTTCACTTCTACATCATATTTGAGTTTAGGTGGAAAAGGGACTCTGAAATTACTTGTTGAAACAACCAAATACTATGCCATGGTGTTCTCCTCTCTTGGAACAAATGATATATTAAAAGCTAAGAAGAAACTGTCAACAAGATCCCAAACTTCATTTTTGTAAGTCCTTAGCCTGGGGTGTTTAGCTGTATACGGATTTTTGATTTGATGGACAATTAATTCAACATCTCCAAACATTGATACCTCTTCAATCCCCATGTCTTTGGCAGCCCTCAAACCCAAAACAAGAGATTCATATTTTGCCACATTATTTGTAGTTTCAAATTCGAGATTTTAGGACAAATATATGATGTCTTGAGTAGGGGAAACAAAGACTACTCAAGCACCAACACCTTCCTTAGAAGAGGCTCCATCAAAAAAAATCTTCCAAACATAGGTATTTGGAGGAGAATCTTCACAAAAGGTAATGGACTGTTTTCTAATTTCAAGAGGAGGTTGAAGAGAATCAGTGAGCTACAATATACTGGATCCTAAATCAGTATCAAGTGAAAATATAGGATAGTTGATGGGGTTTTCTTCATCACTGATGATGTAGGCTAATTGAGCCTCCCTGTAAATCCTTTTATGTTCTTCCCCAAACACATGAATGGTGGCATTTGTAAGTTCCATTTGCAAGTTTCCCCCTAGTATTTTTATCCAATATCTTGACAAGACCATACCAAACTTAGGGGGGACATCAGCCACGACAATATTCATTTTCACACTTTTCATGGGAAACTGAAACAAGGTCACAACCATATCTTTGATAACCCCAAGACACTTCACTTTCCTAGAATCAAAAGAGTATAAGTCATGGTATGTTTTTGTAATTTCCAACCCAAGCTCATTAATGACTGTTTTTGTCATGAGATTGTGAGATGCCCCTGAGTCCATCAAGCAGTTGTGCAACAGTTTATCATGAATGTTCAATGATGTATAGAAAGGAGGGGATGAATCATCTCTATATTCTATCAAAGGTCCAAGAATGATTGTTGATTTTTCATCTTGAATGTTGACAGAATCAATGGAATTGGAGGAAGGTTTGGGTTGCATCATTTTGAAAAGATATCTTTTGAATTCCTCATCTTTTTTCAGCTCCAAAAAAGGTACAAGGATTTTGATTTTTTCAATCTCACTTTCAAAGCTGAAGGAAGATGGAGATTTCAAAACCTCCTTAACCTTTTGGGGTAGGATTCTTAACCAATGCTTCAGGGATTTGTGCATATTTTTCTTTGCTTCCAGCTGCCATAGCCTTAGCCGATTTATATTTTAGTGGGCTGATTAGAAGTGTCAGTATTTCCCTCTTTCATTTTGAACCTCGGGTTGTATCTATTTGGATTGTCATTTATTTTTTCTCCTTTCCTCAATTCATTTAATTGAATATCCATGAGAGACTATTCATATGAAGATTGGGTCAAATGAGGGGATGAAGAGGTGTCACTAAGGTAATGAAGTTCAGGATCAGTTTCTTCATCCTCTCCTTCTTCATCGGAAACAAGGTTGTTTTGTAGAGGGGATTGGACTTTTTGATCATCCTTATCTCTATTTCTTGGATCTCTTTGGAGGACCTGAGAGGAATTATTTGGTCTTCTGAAATTACCTTTATTATAAGCATTTTGTGTGTTCCTATATGTCTATTTTCCTTCAAGTTTTAACTTCTCCATTTCAACAGAAAGTTATTTTACCAATTTTGTAAGTTCATCAACTTGAGGATGGACAACAGGGGAATCATAGGTTGAGGCTTCATCTCTACTTTTTCTCTTGTCCCTATCATATTTTCCCCTAATTTTGTCAGTTGCCACTATGTTAGATTCTACTTCTAAGGATACATCTTGCATATGAGCTAAGGAGGTAGATATTCTTTCTCTCAGTAGTAGGGAAAGCACAGGGCCAAAAGCATTGGCATAGGTGATCTGGGCAGAGGTTTATGTAGGCTTTATTTCAGCAAGAATCTTGTTGTACATTTTATTAAATCTTTTTGAGAAGTCTGGAACATATTCTCCCTCTTTCCTCTTAAGGGATCCAAATTCTGTGATATAATAAAGAAAACATTTTTTATCCCCCCCATTGTCTCAATAAACAATCATCTAAATATTCAATCCGAGCAATAGATCCAGGAGTCAAACCCCTAAACCATTTCCTAGCCTCACCATCAAGGATCTGTACAAATACTCTCATCCATACATGTTTATTCTCAATGTTAAGATTGTCTGCATAAATATAAAAGGCAACAAGGTTCTCTTCAACAATTATGTCTCCTCCCCTGTGAACTTGAGCATGTACTTAAGGTAGTCTCTAGAAGGGAGATAATTAATAGGTTGAGGTAAGATAAGAGGGGGATACCTAGAAACCACTATGACATCGATCCTATTTCTAGGAGCATTAGCACCTACCATTGGGTTATGACCTATAGGAGAACAAGGGGGATATGGAGCTTTGACAACTGCAACTATTGTTTGGGTTTGAGGGGAAAGAGGAAACTTGGATGAGGATGGAGAGGTCTTAGATTTAAGAGGAAGATTTTGAGCCTTTGGGGAAAATGAAATAGGGTCCAAGGGAGAAGATGTTTCCTCTTTTGTAGTATCAGTAAATTTGATAGGAGGAGGAGTAGGAAAACCCAAAGTAGGGAAATATTCAAGACTCTCAAGTATGAACCACTTTACAATGTCAAGGGAAACAAGGGTTTCACAAATTTCTTCTTTTACTTGAGGGCTGAAAGATGAATATTCAACAGGGAAATTTTCAAAATCTAAACTTCTAGAAACTTCAGTAGAAGGTAAAATAGGAGGGTTAGATATGGCTACTAGAGTTTTAAAAGTAGAATCACACGAATGACCAGAAGTACCTGGTATAGGAGCTCAAAATCCTTCTTGAGAAGACTTTCCTTTTTTGAGAATATTCTCTGGGTTAGCTTCAAGTGTTGCCAACAGTATATGTGGAGTAGACCTCGTGTGTCTGCCTTTGGGAGCCACAACTGAAACAATGGAGTCACCAGGTGCAACATGAAATCTTCAATGTACTAAATTCTAATGCACCTTTAGAATCAATATGCTTTGTCGTTCAATCCCGGGGAAATGTATTCAATTCATTCCCCAGAAACAACGCCAAGAATGTTATCACTAAGAAACAACCTCAGATTGCAAAGAGGATAAGCCCAGTACCCATCAAAGTATGTGTAAATGTAAATGAGTGATTTAAAGGTCAAATTGACAAGACTCTGAATAATAATGTTTTAACTCAGAAATTTGGGCTAGCATGCATAAGCAAATGAGGTCTTGATTAGCTTCAATCAGTGAGTGGGAGTATAATTGAATAGGAGGAAGACTTTGGTGAGGGAGGTGTAATTTTTTGTTATTGACATCAGGTCTTCAAGCATCCCATGGAGGAAAAATGCAAACACAAGAACTTCTTGAATTCAAATTAAGGGCTTTGTGTGGTAACCTAGCTCGGGGAAGGAGGCTCTGGTGAGGTGCACGTGGATCTCCTTCTTTTAGGATTAATCCGTAAGTGCGGACACAAACCGATCTCCTTATATCCACCTGGATCTAGAACAAAGCAGGACAGAATAATACTCTTTCCCTAGATTTATACTATTGAATGAACTAGGAAGCAAGAATCATGTACATACCTTATGATCGCTTCCTTAGGTCTCTGTTGTCCAGCTTCACTCCATTGCTCTTGTGCCATCAAGACCAGGACAACTCAAACCAATTGGAGGGAAAACAACTTAATATATTCAACAGTTAAACTATGCATATGATCAAGGAGTTATGCAATAAAGTGACATTGGCTTTATGGGAAAGGGACATATTACTGTATTAAATTGATAGAAAGCAAGACTTACAACCTGAGCCTTGATGTTGCAAACCTCCTTTCAATGGCTCCTATCTCTGACACACAAACTTGCTCATGCATGGAGAAGATCAACCACTTTTGATAACCTTGCTGGTGTTCTTAGCTGCTGTAGCATCAGTCCTTCACACAGTCCTTCACTAATTATCCAATAAATCTCTTGCTAGTTTGATTCCAACCTTTTCCATGAGAATCCCCTTATTTTATAGGAGAAATGAATTAGTTACTTGGATAGGAATGATCCCAAAATATCTCGAAAGCCAGTACTTAGATAACCATTCGAATGCCATCTCATCATTCTAGAAGATTCCCTTCTAGAAGGTTCGAGAATTCATCTTCTTCCCTTCTTTAGAAATAGTTTGCACCCTAACAGTTAGACACAGTGCGAACTTCTCGCACCCTGGCTTAAGGCAGCCTGTGAGAATCATGCATTCTCGCAGGAAAATGTATAGGTAGCCTGCGAACCCTCCTCAAAACTGTGATTTCTGGAAAGAGATAAAGGTAACTTTTCTCGGGAAAAAGTTCTAATGAGGAACCTAAATACACCATCATCAATACATCATCATGACGACCAAAATTATGGATAACACTCCTGTCCTCTGCGGAGTAGGATTTTGATGCTATGTGCTTGTAATAATCTTGACAAGAAGATAATAAAGAAGAGAAGAGTCGGTGGACATAGCCTAGGGGTGAACAACGTATATCCTATGTTATGGTTTCTTTGTACATTTTGATTATTGCTTTGAGCCTTTGATGTGATTTATGCTTAGTGTTGTTATCTTTATGAATGTTAGAAGCATTTGATATAATATCTTAGTGCTCAGTGATGTGAATGAATGCTATATCTGATCTGTTTCTTTATGCTAAGTGCTTAGATGTGTGGATCTGGTTGAGTATTGTATTACTCTGTAATTAGGGTTTTTATCTACGAAGTAAATACTAGTTAAATACTGATGAATGGCAACTTCTAAGTGATTTTTTAGAGTATTTTAATCACATATCCGTGTCCTAGCTAGGTTGCAGACACCTGAGTCCTGCAACCACCCCTGCCTCTACCTCAGGTGAGACTTCATCTGCTTCGCATGGGTTGCTGAAAGGGCCAGTAGTTAGAGTTTTGTTGGTGTGTTGTTGAAGCATTGAACCCTGGGTTTGCCCCTGTGAAAAAAAATGGTTATGTTTCCAGGACCTGAAACTGTGATTGTTGGGAAATGAGGAAAAGAAAGAAAGATTTGTGCATAGATCTGTTGCTTTAGTGCGCAGTATTCTACTTAAGTGTGAAGTTATGTGCTAAGAAAGGAGGCAGATTTGAAGAAAAGAGGTAAGATCTGAAAGCTTTGTGCTCTGTTAAAGGTAAGATAAGTGAAAATTTTTGTTCCAATAATATGGATCTAGGTATGTTTGATAAATTTTGTCCTAGTCTGAAAACTAGGGAACAACTAGAAGAAAGAAAGTTTGATATGAGTAGATATGATAGAAATAATGAAAGATATGTTATTCCTATGCATAGAAAGAATGTTTGGACTAACAAATGGATGCAGAATCCTAGGAATAATTTTCTGCATGTTAGTTACTATTATCCTAGTGCACAGTACAAGAAAGGTTGGGGATCATTTAAGAGAAAGAGATGATTAACCCTTTGTTACAGCTACAGAAGGCCGGGCCATCTTGATAAGGATTGCTCTGATAGAAGACCTAGTTGTCTTTGTTGTAAAGATATGGCCCATGACGTTTTTTATTACCCTGGAATGATTACTAAGGTTGAAAGAATGAATATGAGACAAGAAAACCCTAAGAAAGGCCAAGAAACTGAGACTGTGGAAGAACCCCGGAAAGAATCAGAAACTCTATTACTACAAATGAAAGAAACCCTGAATGACCACAGAGATATCAACTTATCAGAGATATTCAAAGAGAAAGAGTGCATAGAAACAAGAATAAGAGACTTCGACATAGACTGTGTCTTGGATGAGGAAACAGATGTGAATATTATGACAGAAAGAACTTGGGAAATTTTAGGAAAGCCTGCTATGATTTCGTCATTGGGAGCAATAGGATTATTTAGAGGAAAGTTGATAACCCTATGTGGAAGAATTACCCATACATATATGAGTGCTCATGGCACTTCGACAGAAGACGAATTTGAGGTTGTTAAATTTATTGAGAACAATGCCCCATTTTCCATGTTACTAGGAAAAACTTGGATTGAGAAAGATTAGATCCGAAGAAAAGAAGAAGAAGCCCTAGAACAAAAAAAGAAAGCATTAAAATATTTCATGACTAAGAGAATAGCGCACTTGATAGAAGAATAGGAGAACAGGTCGAAGAAAAGAGAGTTGCGTGTCGAAGTTGAAAGAAAGTGAGAAAATAGAGCACTTACCCCAGACAATGAAGAATGATTACCCTTAAACCTTATGAAAGATCATCAACAGTGTGAAGTTATTATGCAAAGAGAAGATAAGAATCAGAATGGGAAGAGGAACCCAGTAACATAGATCATAGGGAAGAAGACTAGAAATCTCAGCAAGAAGAAAGCAATTTTGGAGAAATTATAGGAAGTTCCAAAGAATACTTCGCGGAAGGAAGGTCTCCAGAATTTGAACTTCGCTGGAATATCAGAGCAACTGAGATTGGCACTTTGCCATGGTGGAGCGATATAACCGTTGGAGGCATTATAACCATTAAATTGACGTTTCCAAACGGTTAGAACCACAATTATGATCAGAAAGCTCGACATCGGATCATTGGGACCTCGTCGTAATAGACATAACTACATTGATGAAGGCTTCTTGTCCTTTGGAACGATACATTACATCGTTGTCTACTTATCCCATCGACTGTTGCGCTGAGCACACTTTCGCGAATTGTATCCAACCCAACTAGAGACCTCATTGTTACTATGATGTTCTTATTGAGACCTTTCCATCCATTCTATTGCATTGATATTTTTTTCATCTGCCTGAGATATTTGATCTCGAGTGTGCATTTCAGACTAGCTCAACGTTGTGGAAAAGTCAATAGATGAAATTTTAATTGATCTAATGGAAGAGAGAGTGATGTCCACAGGATTTTAGGCCTGATCGACAAGAGGAGTGCAAGCCTCCCCATCGCCTGCTCGCACATCCGGACCATCCCGAGCTGCAGAAGAGAAAAGGACTAAGCATAGAGATGACTTAGCAAACACGAAGTTAATCCCATCCATCCTGCCTGACTAAATCCCACCTTTGGTGAGTGTGGTAAGTCGTGATATTGTCACGGGGGATTTTGAATACACAGTTATCACGACGTACCTCCCGAGGGGGATACACGCAGTTAGACCGCAATTAGAGAGAATTCGAACTCTAAAGATCAGTGACTATAATCTAGGAGACCATAAGACCTATGGCATTCTCGCACCTCACAAGTACTTGACCAAGATGAAGGGAAAGAAATTGAAAATCATTCCCCAACCATGGACCATGAACATCACGCAGTCCACTATCCTAAACGTAATGAAAACCCCACATTTTGGAAGGCACCATGAGGTTAACGTGTAAGTTAAACCCCTGTTGTCATGCTTCCACGACAGTTACTTTTGGCTAGACAAACGCATCACTGTCGATCCGGCGATGATCCATAGGATCACCTGCCTAAGTATGCAGGGACCCGACCCACAAAAACGTTTACCCAGGGAAGGTTGCAGATCGCGCCCTAGCACAAAGGATTAAAGATACTTATGGCGATGTAGATAAGGGAACGCGAGGCTACAAGGTAGCCTCCATTCAAAATGGCGTAGTGCACCTTGCTTGCTAGTTGATCGTCGGTAAGCTAGTAAGGAATAACAGACCCACGCAGGTCACAGGGTTTGTCGCTGACCTCACGGTAAAGTGCGTGGAGGGATTACAGATGAATTGGGCTAGTTACTTAGTCAAACACCTAGAAAAGGATTGTCGCGAAGCTCAGGATCACGGCTATGAGTTCCACACTAGCTAGCGCTTGATCCTCGTCGCATTTACAACTTGGGAGATGTCATAAGGTGCGACCTTCCCTGACATTGAGCCATTCAAGCCGCTTTCTGCGAAGTTTACCACGCTCTAGTATTCAAGCAATATGGGAAAACAATGGCAGTCGAACACAGTATTCCATAACTGCTACCTAAAACTAAAACGGGCTATTGATTCGTTCCCCCATTTGACAGCGAACACTCTGGACAGATTTAGGCCCCTGATAAAGTTTCGTGCAGATAGGCATTTTATATATATCACTGCACACGCAGACGAGAGTAAAGAAGAGCTGCAGTCATACTATAATATCACCAAGGAATATTTGGAGGAGATCACTAAGGAATGGCCCCCAGAGTAATTTATACCAATCAACTAGGTGGAACTGTGCAACTGAGAACTCATTGGAAACCCTATGGTTACTCGCGAAGAGTATGATGCACCCAACATTAGCAGGAAGAAAAAGAAAGAAGAGGTATAGTAGTTGTACATCGTCTCAGAAGAAATTGCTTCAATATCACCTGGTAGAGGAGGTGGTGACGAAGTGGACAAAGAAGAGAAAGAAGGGGAAGAAGATAAGCAGAAGCAAGGCGAAGTAACACTGCCACAGAATCCCCTTGTTGATGCAGATCCACTGAAGAAAATAAGTTTTTCCCCCATGAAACCTACATCGTGGAAGAAATCCAAAGCTACTAAGATGAAGCTACAGACTGTGCTCATGGTGGATGACTTCGAATTCCTTATCACAGTTGTGTCAGACGCCTCGAAAGATATTTTGTAGAGAACCGAAGAAAAACAAGAGGTTATGTATGATGAAATTTAGACAGAGCTAAGGGGTGTCCAACAAGCCCTTCAATCCAGTCATGCAACATCCACTGTGCCCCCCCCATCAGATGAAACAGAGTTGGGAGATGAGCCTACCCAACTCCACAGAATAGCTGACACCACTGAAGCTCTCCTTCGTCATGTGTAGGAAGAGAATGACTAGGCCACAACGACTCTGAAGCAAGCACAAGAGGAGGTGATAGAGAAATGCAAGGTTGTGCAGTAGGAGAAGGCTACCATCCAAATGAATTTCGAACATGAGATAGCGTGGATCCAACAAAAGAAAGAACAGTTGCTCGTAGAGAAGATTGGAATCAAAGAAGAAGTCAACAGAGCACTTTTCTCTGTGACGGACTTAGAACAAATGGCCGAAGACCCAGTAGAGCATCAAGTGGCAAGGCTTGATGAAGCCATTCAACAGCCTCAACAAAGAATAACAGATCTAGAGCTACAAACAATGCCAAGCACTGAACAGGATGTGCACGATCAAAGAGAAGCAACTGCTCGGAGTGCAGCTGAGAGAATCAAGGCCTTCACCATGGAATGTAAACAACTAAGTGATTGTAGTGCACATACTTATGAGCGACTCACTCAGGATCCCAAACTAAAGACACTGGAGTCACAACTCTAGAAGGCCAAGAAGAAATCAGCAACAATTCATGCACAGTTGAAGCTCTTGACAGCAGCTGAGAGAATGAAATGATCCCAGGAATAATGTACTATCCAACAGCGAGTCCATACCATATAGAGAAAAGTCATGGAAGTGACTCAGAGGCTCCAGCCATCCCAGGACATAGCTTCCCAACTGTTCGAAGAGATTGAAGGACGAGGAGTACAATTAGTATAGGTAGTCACTATAGTTGAGAAAATATTGGAAGGACCTGTGAATGAGGCAGTTATTCAGGATTTCGTCGAGCAGGAAGCCTTGGCACAAAAATAATTCGAAGCAGCTCGAGCCAAGCTCGAGGCTTTTGAGGTAGAATTAACCAAATCAAAGTGACTCAGGACGAGTCACAGATCAGTGTTGGGGGCATGTTGGCCCTTGACCAAGTTTTGGATATCCTTGGTCATGTTTGACCTATTTTGGGACTTCGACATGCTATCGAAGGTGGAGTGCAAGTCAAAGTGTAGATCGCGGGATCTCGGCCCCTTTTTAGGGCATTTTTTGGATTTTGTCTTATGTAATGGATATGGGATTTCGGCCCATGGGTTTACCCATGTTTAGGTGCTTTTGTAATGTATAAATATAAATCTAGGCAATGTAAGTAAGGTGTGTGTGCACAAGTGTGTGTGTGTATGTGATGCTAGGTGCTAAGGGAAAGTGATAATTGTAATGGCTTTGTGCATATTGTGTGATATTTGCAAGGCTAAGTGAAAGTGATTGTAAGATACTATGTAAGGGATTTGTGCTGTAACCTAGATCGGAGAAGGAGGATCTGGCGAGATGCGTGGAGATCTCCTATCCTCTCCGTAGTAGGATTTTGGTTCTATGTGCCTGTAAGAATCTTGAAAAGAAGTTAATAAAAAAGAGAAGAGTTGGTGGACGTAGCCCTAGGCTGGGGGTGAACCACGTATATCCTGTGTTATGGTTGCGTTGTGCATTTCGATTATTTCTTTGAGCCTTTGATGTGATTTATGCTTAGTGTTGTTATCTTTACGAATGTTAGAAGAATATGATATTATCTCTTAGTGCTCAATGATGTGAATGAATGTTAGATATGATCGGTTTCTTTATGCTAAGTTCGTAGATGTGTGGATTTGGTTGAGTATTGTATTACTCTGTAAATAGGGTTTTTATCTGCGAAGTAAATATTGGTTAACTAATGATGAATGGTAACTGCTAAGTGCTTTGTTAGATTATTGTAATCACAGATCCATGTCCCAGCTAGGTTGCAGACACCTGAGTCCTGCAACCACCCCTTCCTCTACCTCAATTGAGAGTTCATCTGCTTCACAGGTGTTGCTGAAAGGGCCAACAGTTAGGGTTTTTTTGGTGCATTTTTGAATCATTGAAGCCTAGTATGCCCTTCTGCCAACTGATTGTGAGAAAACAGTAATTCCATCTAAACAGATGAATACAAACTTGTCGTTCTCCCCAATAAAGGCAATGTCCATGGCTCGCTGAAAGGTCGCTCCTGCATTTATCAATTCGAAGAGCATTTTAGTATACATGAAAGTGCCCCAAGAAGTAGTGAAGGTTGTCTTTTCTCTATCTTCAGGAAAGACCGAGATCTTATTGTACCTTGAAAATCCATCAATCATAGACATCCTATATGAACTTTTCACCCTCTACAATATGTTCTCCATCTTTGGTAAGGGGTAATTATCTCTCTTGGAGCTCCTATTAAATTTTTTGAAATCGACACAAAGTCTGATTTCCCCATTCTTATTTCTCATTGAGACCAAGTTAGCCACTCATTCACAGTATCTCAAAGGAATGATAATCTTCGCATCCATAATCCTTTTTACCTCTTTTTCAATAATAGGCAACAGCATAGGATTTATCTATCTAAGTTTATTCCTAAATGGCTTGGTCTCCTCTATCAAAGGGATCTTATGTTCAATGATGTTTGTGTCATATGTTCTCGGATCTTCATATTTCTAAGAAAACACATCAACAAACTCTTTTAACAACTTAACATATTCATCCCTTTGTTCTTTTGACAAGCTACTAGACAAATTGACATATTTTGGATCCTCCTCTGTACCCACATTGCATTCAGTCACATCAACATTTTCAGTTGAACCTTTAACCTTTACAGCAACATCATTTTTGTCGAACAATCTCTCCAAAGGAACTAGTCTTTTTGGAATATGGCTACTAGGAAACTGAACAATATGATGGTTAACAAAAATTTTTCAAAAAACATCAACATGAGGGCTATTTTTAGTATCATGATATTGATCAATATGTAAATCATAAAACTCATCCACAGTCTCAAAAAATATTTTAATCTCAAGATCATCCTCAAAAACCTTCCAATGTTTGACATTGTTAGGTATAAGTAGTCTATACTTCACTTCTACAACATATTTGAGTTTAGGTGGAAAAGGGACTATGAAATTACTTGTTGAAACAACCAAAGAATATTCCATGGTGTTCTCCTCTCTTGGAACAAATGATATATGAAAAGCTAAGAAGAAACTGTCAACAAGATCCCAAACTTCATTTTTGTAAGTCCTTAGCCTGGGGTGTTTAGCTTGATACGGATTTTTGATTTGATGGACAATTAATTCAAAATCTCCAAACATTGATACCTCTTCAATCCCCATGTCTTTGGCAGCTCTCAAACCCAAAACAAGAGCTTCATATTTTGCCACATTATTTGTAGTTTTAAATTCGAGCTTTTAGGACAAAGATATGATCTCTTGACTAGGGGAAACAAAGACTACTGAAGCACCAACACCTTCCTTAGAAGAGGCTCCATAAAAAAACATCTTCCAAACATAGGTATTTGGAGGAGAATCTTCACAAAAGGTAATGGACTGTTTTTTTATTTCAAGAGGAGTTTGAAGAGCATCAGTGAGCTACAATATACTGGATCCTAAATCAGTATCAAATGAAAATATAGGATTGTTGGTGGGGTTTTCTTCATCACTGATGATGTAGGCTAATTGAGCCTCCCTTTAAATCCTTTTATGTTCTCCCCCAAACACATGAATTGTGGCATATGTAAGTTCCATTTGCAAGGTTCCCCCTAGTATTTTTATCCAATATCTTGACAAGACCATACGAAACTTAGGGGGGACATCAACCACCACAGTATCCATTTTCACACTTTTCATGGGAAACTGAAACAAGGTCACAACCAGATATTTGATAACCCCAAGACACTTCACTTTCCTAGAGTCAAAAGAGTATAAGTCATGGTATGTTTTTGTAATTTCCAACCCAAGCTCATCCATGACTATTTTTGGCATGAGAATGTGAGATGCCAGTGAGTCCATCAAGCAGTTGTGTAGCAGTTTATCATGAATGTCCATTGATGTATAGAAAGGAGGGGATGAATCATCTCTATCTTCTATCAAAGGTCCTAGGATGACTGTTGGTTTTTCATCTTGAAGGTTGACTGAATCAATGGAATTTGAGGAAGTTTCGGGTTGCATCATTTTGGAAAGATATATTTTGAATTCTTCATCTTTTTTCATCTCCAAAAAAGGTACAGGGATTTTGATTTTTTCAATCTCACTTTCAAAGATGAAGGAAGATGGAGATTTCAAAATCTCCTTAACTTTTGTGGTAGGATTCTTAACCAATGCTTGAGGGATTTGTGCATATTTTTCTTTGCTTCTACCAGCCATAGCCTTAGCATATTTATGATTTAGCATGCTGATCAAAAGTGTCAGTATTTCCCTCTTTCTTTTTGGACCTCAGGTTGTATCTATTTGTATTGTCATTTGTTTTTTCTCCTTTCCTATATTCATTTAATTGAATATCCATGAGAGACTATTCATATGTAGATTGGGTCAAATGAGGGGATGAAGAGGTGTCACCAAGGAAATGGAGTCCAGGATCAGTTTCTTCATCCTCTCCTTCTTCATCGGCAACAAGGTTGTTTTGTAGAGGGGATTGGACTTTTTGATCATCCTTATCTCTATTTCTTGGATCTCTTTGGAGGACCTGAGAGGAATTATTTGGTCTTCTTAAATTACCTCTATTATCAACATTTTGTGTGTTCCTATAGGTCTATTTTCCTTCAAGTTTTAACTTCTCCATTTCAACAGAAAGTGATTTTACCAATTTTGTAAGTTCATCAACTTGAGCATGGACAACAGAGGAATCATAGGTTGAGTCTTCAACTCTACTTTTTCTCTTGTCCCTATCATATTTTCCCCTAATTTTTTCAGTTGCCACTATGTTAGATTCTACTTTTAAGGATACATCTTGCATATGAGCTAAGGAGGTAGATATTCTTTCTCTCGGTAGAAGGAAAAACTCAGGGTCAAAAGCACTGGAATAGGTGATCTTGGCAGAGGTTTATGTAGGCTTTATTTCAGCAGAAATCGTGTTGTACATTTTATTAAATCTTTTTGAGAAGCCTGAAACATATTCTCCCTCTTTCCTCTTAAGTGATCCAAATTATGTGATATAATCAAGAAAATATTTTTTATCGCCCCACTGTCTCAATAAAGATTCAACCCTAGCAATAGTTCCAAGAGTCAAACCCCTAAACCATTTCCTAGCCTCACCATCAAGGATCTGTATAAATACTCTCATCCATACATCTTTATTTGCAATGTTAAGATTTTATGCATAACTATAAAAGGTGGAAATGTTATCTTCAAGAGTTATGTCTTCCTCCCCTGTGAACTTGGGCATGTACTTAAGGTAGTCTCTAGCAGGGAGAAAATTCATAAGATGAGGTAAGATAAGAGGGGAATACCTAGAAACCACTATGGAATCCATCTTATTTCTAGGAGCATTAGCACCTGCCATTGGGTTATGACCCGTAGGAGAACAAGGGGGAGATGGAGCTTTGACAACAGCAACTACTGTTTGGGTTTGAGGGGAAAGAGGAAACTTGTATGAGGATGGAGAGGTCTTAGATTTCAGAGGAATATTTTGAGCCTTTGGGGAAAATGAAATAGGGTCCAAGGGAGAAGAGGTTTCCTCTTTTTTAGTATCAGTAAATTTGATAGGAGGAGGAGTAGGAAAATCCAAAGTAGGGAAATCTTCAAGACTCTCAAGTATGAACCACTTTAAAATGTTAGGGGAAATAAGGGTTTCAAAAATTTATTCTTTGACTTGAGGGCTGAAAGATGAATATTCAACAAGGAAAGTTTCAAAATCTAAACTTCTAGAAACTTCAGTAGAAGGTAAAATAGGAGGGTTAGATATGGCTACTGGAGTTTTAAAAGTAGAATCATATGAATGACCAGAAGTACCTGGTATAGGAGCTCAAAATCCTTCTTGAGAAGACTTTCCTTTTTTGAGAATCTTCTCTAGGTCAACTTTAGGTGTTGCCAGGAGTAGATGTGGAGTAGACCTCGTGTGTCTGCCTTTGGAAGCCACAACTGAAAAAATGGAGTCGCCAGGTGCAAGCTGCAATCTTCAATGTACTGAATTCTAATGCACCTTCAGAATCAATATGCTTTGTCATTCAATCCTAGGGAAATGTATTCAATTCATTCCTCGGAAATGACGCCAAGAATGTTAGCACTAAGAATCAACCTTAGATTGCAAAGAGGATAAGCCCAGTACCCATCAAAGTATGTGTAAATGTAAATGAGTGATTTAAAGGTCAAATGAACAAGACTCAGAATAATAATGTTTTAACTCAGAAATTTAGGCTAGCATGCATAAGAAAATGAGGTCTTGATTAGCTTCAATCAGTGAGTGGGAGTAAAATTGAATAGGAGGAAGACTTTAGTGAGGGAGGTGTAAATGTCTATTATTGACATCAGGTCTTCAAGCAGCCCAAGGAGGAAAAATGCAAACACAAGAACTTCTTGAATTCAAAGTTAAAGAACACTAAAGAACATCATAGTAGTATTATAATAAAACATTAATCATAACACAACCATAATAATATCATATGGATCATCCAATCATGAGTACTTCAGCATAAGAGGCAACAAGATGATATAAAGAGAAAATGACTTCTATTAATAAAAAAAATTCAAGTCCAATACATAACCTGAGAACAATCTACTTAGTCAAAAATATTATAATCAGGGAGCCCAACTCAACCATTCGAACCTCACTCATCATTTAGAATATGTATTTATAACCAAAAAGGAAATGCAATAGCTAGAGGTGCGAGATGACCTCCCTCCCCTAGGATTCTCTAAAACAGTTATGATTCTAACAGTTGTGCCAACAACTTTTAACAAACTGCTACAAATTAGGAACCATGTTGTCAACCACTCCAACAAGAATTAAATGACATGTATCCCTTTAGGTGCATTCCTTTTAATTTCCAACTGTCCTCCAGGGGTTGTATATTGCCTTCATGATGCCACCTGTGATCCTCATTTCTATCCACATCATCAACCATCCAAAGGAGTCATGAATTCGAATCCCTTGAATGGAAGGGCCATTTCGTAGCGCCATTCAATAGTGCATTGGGTAGTCAATTCTTTAGCTCCCTTTGCAAAACAACTCTGCAGCTTTTGTAGCACCTCCTCCAAAACAAGTCTGCATTTTCCGTAGTGCCAATCCTGAAATAGCTTATGCAGATTCGCTAGTGCCACACCTCAAATGGTCCTATAGATTCAATAGCGCCACACCTCAAATGGTCCTACAGATTCAGTAGCGCCACTCATCAAAACAGTTCTGCAGAATTGGTAGCGCCACCAATAAGTTTTAGCTAGGATATTTTGTATCATATTAGGTAACGAAATTGTAGAACAAACTATATAGACAATTCTACAGCACCATGGTGCTACGAAATGTCTGTGCTATTTCTGTGTGATGAGACCAATCCTTCAAAAGCACAAAAAAATTAGCTGATGGACTAGGAGGATGTAGATGCCTATATAGGTGGAAAAATTATACTTCCTTGATTACTTTACTCTTGCAAAAAGAGACCACCCACAAAAATCGATCTTATATCCCCCAACTACTTCATCAACCTAGAACTCCTCCTTTTTGCAGGAGATCTTTCCTCTATCACGAAGCATGTTTTTCCTTCGCAAGGATACTCTTCTTGACTATAGGTGTACTCTTCTTGACTACTGGTTCATCTCTTTAAATTGTAGCTTGTACCAGAACATTTAAGTTCCTCTGGGCTAATTCATCCTTGAAATGATGCAATTCTTCCTTGAGCTTTCTATTTTGAGACTGAAAGCCTATGTTTTTCCTGTAGAGATTCTTAAGTTGCTTATGGGGAGGCAGGGCTCTTCTTGCTGAATTTTTTTCCAAATCAAGGGTTTTACTATACATATCCATGAGCTCCTTCATCTTAATTCTCTTAGTCAAACTTTCTTCTTTCAAACGAGCAACCTCCTTCCTAGCCTCCCTGAGTTGTCTGATCAATCTTTAGAAAGTGGGATTACTAGGTGGAGTGGTTATGTTGATCACCACAATAGGTTTCTCAATGCCTTTGTCTATATATTTCTATTGAATAGAGGCTATGTCTATCACCTCAATAGGATTCTTAATGCCTTTACCCTTATCTTTCTCTTTCCTTGGAACAGAATCCTTGGGCAAGAATTCTATTTCAACAACTTCCTTGAGTGGTGATGATCTAGTAAAAGGCTTCTTGATTATGATCATAGTTGTTGGAGCAGGTGAAGGGAAATGAAACTTCCTTCCTCTCTTGGATGTGGTTTTGGTGGATGAAGGGACTTCTTCCAATTCTGGTGCGGGGGAGGTGAAAAATATCTCTGTGGAGAGTGATGAACCTCTTTCCCTTCTTCTTCAATTTCCTTGAGGGATTCTTTGTCTTGAGTAGTGGCTTTGCTTTTTCTCTTCCTGCTTGTTCCTGCTGGAGCAACACTAGTAGATGGAAAAGGGATTTGCATCCTAGACTGAGGAGTAGAGGTTATATCTAGCTACATATGGGAAGAGACAATGAATTTTTCCCAAGGCATGTTCCTCTTCTTGAATTCTTCCATCACCAACATCTTGCTCAACCCAGAGTGAAAGATACAAGTGTCCACAGCCTTGGACTTGGCTTGGACTCTATCAAACATCTTTCCCATGCTCCTCAAAATATAAAAAGGGATATTCATTGCATATTTAACAGTGAAATCTATAAATATTCTTATATGATACTGGTATAACATGTTAAACTTTTCATCACATGTAAAGTATCTCTGGATGATCTTCAACATTTTATCAAAACCTTCAACTAGGTGGCTTCTAGGCACTCCCTTTGAAAAATTGTGTGTCTGATAGTCTGGTTTAACGAAGTCCTTGGAGAAGGAATCATTTAGGATAATGGATTTAAACCACCTCTCACCAATATTAGGAATCCCAGTGGTTGCTGCAATAGAGTCTTCAGATACCCCAAACTCAAGGTTTCCCACCTTATTCTTAATGCCATCAAAATGTAATGCAAATTGCCTTGCTACTTCAGGGTGTCCCCTCTGCATCTTTTGGAAAAAAGAGAGGCAACCAACCCTTTGGAAAGCCTCCCTGACCATTATCTCAACATAAAACAAGTGCATGTCAAAGGGTTCAGTCCTGGTCACACTCCCTCCCTTGTGAGACTTCTTCCTTTGAGGTATGTCCATGGATATAAACAGGGGATCAAAGGTTGTGATGTAGTGAGGGGTAAAAGAAAAAAACAGATGCAGATCAAATGTGAAATGAAAGTAACTAATGGTTTCTCTCTCTCAAGTATTTTCCTCCAACTCACCTTGAATTAACAATAGACTGGTTTGATGGCCTTTCTTTAAAATTGAGAGAAAGAAATTTTGAGTCAAGAAAGGTAGGGATGCACTATTCAATTTTATATGACCACACCATGGTCATCAAATATTTGGAAGGTTGGGGACTTCTTCCAATCACTGCCAGCAAATTTTAAGATGAATGAATGATGATACACTGAAAATAAGAGGCTAATGCATGGGTCTTTGAATACAAAAGATAGCACTGACCAATCCAAGTAAAACATTAGTGCATGAAACATGGGATATGTAGCGTAGTTTTAACAACTTTATGAGGTGAAATATGCACGCAAGGGCCAAGTGAATGAACGGGTACTCAAGATTCAGAAGAAAAATGGATTGACCTCTAGAACAGGTGAAATTTAGGTGGCAAATGGCTATGAATTTTGTGGGAGAAACTCTATAGATGCAAATGGATGAGAGAGGAAGTATTCTACAATGTCAGGCACTACCAAAATCTGAGGTAGCAGTGTCTCAAGAATTTTCCATGAAATTGAGAGGACTCAAAGAATACCTGGAGATTGTGACTGGTAATGGAGGATATGCGACAAGTCAGGAAACTACTACGTCCACCTCATCCTCCAATTTATCTTTGGAAGTTGATCCTGTAGCGTAGTCTGCAGTTGGTGTGAACTAGTGATTTCAGAAGCGTCGAGCTTGAGAGAAAATTCAAATTCTTAAACCATTAGCAAGCTAATAAATGACCAAATCTTAATATTCTCTTTTAACGACAAGGGCGTTGAAAACAAGGTAAATCATGACCTCATCTGATTATAATGACATATGACAAGGATCATAGGACAAATGTGTGCTACGGAAACACCTAGTGAGTTGGCATCACCTTTTTCAAAATTTGATTTGACCCCCTTTAACGGACATATGGACAACATGGAAAGGATAAAGAGTATGAGTGGATGGAGTGATGTGTCAAGTCATTTGGATCATGGGGTGGGTTATGCTTTATGTCAATTCAAGAGGTGAGTCAAAACCATAAACCATAGAATGAACCTAGGCTTAAAATCTATGTGTGGGCCAAAATTGAGCCAAAACCAAAAGTCTTTATTTGTTCAAACAAACATGTTATCACTCTAGGAAACTCTTCTAGGTTGTAGCTCGAAGATGCCCGATAACTTAACTATTTTCTCAATGTTGAATATATAATTGGATCAATATGGATAACTAACTCATTGAATCTTACACTCAAGACAGTCTAGGTATATTCAACATTACAAGGCCTTCAAGAGATATTATCTGGCAGGTTGTGTATCAAATAGAACATAATCTAATCACATAAACCAGATCACACATATATAAAACAATAGCTATGATGGGTCTAGAAACTAGTACAATAGCTTATGATCCTTTGCCAAATAATCAAATAGTGAGATGAAAGTCACCTATGGATTATATGAGCATAGACAGAGAATGGCATTCACTCATAAACATAGACAAATAAGAAAGAAGGAATCTGATAACATCAATGAAAGAAGATTGCAAGTCTCATATATTAAAGAAAGTGTCTCAACACAAAATACAATAATCTAGTATCCAAAATCGAACCCATATTCCTCAAAAGTTTATGGCTTTATAGCCTTTACATGAGAAATCTAGATCCTAAAAAGTTGGATCAGATTTACTTGAAATAGTAAGTCAAATCTAGTATAAGAAAATAGGAAGAGATGCTAAAAACTAGGTCAATCTCCTCATCCTTGATTATCTTCATATCCTTCAAAACTTTGACAAGTGTAGAAAGCCTTCCAAGGCTATTGAGTATCCATAGAAGATAAGATAAGTCGAATCTGATATTTCTGGCAAAAACTATTTTTGTACCCACAAAATAGGTAGCTAATTGCACATTGCCACCTTGCTAAACACCTCAAATATAAAAACAAAACCTTAAATCTGATGTGTTTAATTATTATCCATCTTTTGAAACCATCCTCGAGGCATGTGATTAAGAAAAACATGGATCTAGGCAAAAATACAACCTCACTGCCCTGTTTGTAACTTTCGGTGGCTAGAAGAGTTAAAATATGAGACTATATGCCATTGAAAGTTCTGCTTTCGGTGGCTAATGAACAATGAAATTTCTGCCTAAGCCACCAAAAATCCTGTCTTAAAAACAATTCACAAAATTGTAAAAATGGGTTACCTCTGTGCTTTAAGAACTTCAGGGCTGCTCCTCTAGAGTCTCTGTAGTCTTAGCAAGGTTCTCTGCGACCGCTGCTAGGTCCTCTAGGCTTGAGTGAACTATAGGCTTTGGATTTTGAAGCATGAGTTTAATCTTTGAACACCTAGAAACCTTTTATTCCTTCTGGTTTGCTTGAATTAGTTTTATATTTTTCTTCTCCAACTTGACATACATCTTAGCAAGTATATGGAAAGAATCATACAATTCAACATTCCTTTCTACTAAATTTTTATTCCTTCTCTTGATTTCTCTTTCAATAATTTCAAGTTCATATACTTACCTGAGAAGTTGATTTATCTTTTGTGATGAAGACTTCTTTGGTTTGTTGGTTGATTATTCAACAACTTGTTGGTCTTGATCTCCCTTAGGTACTTGTGAAAGAAAGTCTTCATGCTCTTTCATCAGCTCTCCTGCTGGAACTGCTTCTAGAAGACCTTACTTTGCCACAGCTTCCTCATGCTCTATTGCAACAAGTTGTTCTTCATCCTCAGAGTTAGTGTAGGGGAGATTTAGGATGTTTTTATCTCTTGACGGAGATTCTGCTTTCCCTGTATCATGATTGAAATCCAATTTCTTCTTAGCTTTCCTAGGCTTAGAAGATGGAGAGGGTTGATTAACTGCAACGGGAGAGATGGCTCTCCTCTTCCTCTTTCCAGTTCTAGGAGTAGAAGACTTCTTTGAAGAAGGCTTCTCCTTATCTTCTGGATGACGGTCTATCTCAAATTCATTCCAAAAGAGGAAATGATACCATTTCCTGTTCCTTCTCTTCAACAACTCACAAACCATGAGTGTAATTAGGCCATGATGAAAAATCCTACCCTTAACTTTACTTGGTTTTGCTTGAACTTGGTAGGCCATTTTCTCCAAGATCCTGTAGAGGTAATAAGGCAAGTTCAAAGGAGTTTTGCCAGTGAAGTGGTTCATCAGTTTGAAATGATAGATCATTACCCTGCAGTATCTACCTTCACAGGTTATATAAACAAGGTTGTCTTTTAACAAGTGCTGCCATTTATCCTCAAGAAAATACATGGGAATGTCTTTCTTCCAAATTAAACTTTTATGCTCTGGTTTGAGATAGGACCTAAACTCCATATCCTTGGTGACTATAGTCTTAAACCAACTCTCTCCAGTTTTGGGAAGTTCTGTCACCTTTTCTATGAGAGATTCATCTACTATGAATTCATCTTGGCTAATGAAATCTTTTCTAACATCGAAAGTCAGAGAAAAATCCTCTTCTACTTGTTGGTGAGAGCTCTACAACATTTCACAAAACCTGTAACACCCTGCATCTTTGAATAGCTGACATACTTTTGGATGCGACTCTAGGTAGCGTATTTCATTTATCTCTTTCCTGAGAGAAGTTTCTCCTGTCCTCATCTGGTAAACTTCTCCTTTACACCTGCAAATGAAAACTCGGGCTTGGGTAAGACCACACAACGTAGATGGGGGAAGGTTATGGCTCAACTACGACAGAGGCGAAATATGAGGAAAGTTTACAAGCTAGCCCTGACTTTGAGGGATTTGAAAGAAAATGAGGATTTGAAATGGTAATGATTAGCAAATCAATCGTGAAGGGTAGAAAGGTACAAATAGCCACGTGATTTTGCTGGCGCTGAATTTGGAATAATTTAATTAAACGCGCAGATCTCAAATCCTAGATTTTAGGATAGGTGTAAGATACAGAGGGTTTAGGGTTAAGTAAATCACATCAATATTCATAATGAAACTAAAATGCCTCTTACCAAGTAATCATCGACCACTTCCTGTCTTTTCGGTGGCTAATCAGTAATTATAATCCTTCAAACTTGATGTTTCATGCATGATGAAGAGACGTGCTAGCATTTTCCAAGCTCCTCCGCTTTCGGTGGCTAGAGTAGCCCCAAATTTCGTATTTTAGCTTCCGAAAGCTAAGGCTTTTGGTGGCTAATGAACATTTGAACAGTCCTCCTAAGCCACCAAAACCTAATATTTGACTTTTTTGAAATGAAAATGAAACCAAAAGTTTTTCAAACTTTATTACATGCATAAAGCTCTAAAAAATGAACCTTAAAAAATTTAGAAATGTATTGTTGAATGATATCCTATCACCTAAAATAAAACAACTTGAGTAATTTATTTGAGGAGATAACACTAGCTCCCATTGGGGGTGAAAGCCTCCCTGTGAGGTTTCAAGAACCAATGCCTTTCCTGTAAAACAAAAATTCAAACCTATCTACTAGTGTTTCCATTGGGCATGGAGTTATTTTGCAAAAAACAAAAACTGAAAATAAAATTTACAATGACAAGGATTTGAAGCCTTAGATAAAATAGAGTTTCAGAACATGTCCATTGACTGGGCCACCAAACATTTCTTCACCCTCTAGAATTTGCAGAATGAAAGTGTTGTTATGTTGTACTTGAGTTATCATGAAAGGACCGGTCCACAAAGAGTCAAACTTTCCATGATTGCCTTTATCTTATCTGAGAGCATCCCATTTCAAAACCCAGTCACCAACATGAAAGTTGTGCACCTTTTATTTTCTGTCAAAAGTATCCTTGATCCTCTTTTGATGAGCTTATAATTTTTCCACCAACTGTTCTCTGACTTGCTACAATTCTACCAAGTCAAGCATTCTTCTCACCATGTCATTTGATTCAGTTTGCTTTTCCTGAAAGAACTTAGCCACTGGTAGAACTAGTTGAATGGGGAAAATGGCATCAGTGCCATAAACCAGTTTGAAAGTAGAAGTCCCTATAGATTTATTGTTGGTCACTCTATCAGCCCAAAGAGAAAACTTTAGTTTAGAATCCCAACTCTTTTGATTCTCCTCCAACAGCTTTCTGATGATTCTGACTAGACACTTATTGGATGACTCAACAAGGCCATTGCCTTGAGGGTAGTAGGAGGTAGAGTGTACCAATTGAATGCCCATTGAGTCACACATGTCAACCAATGCATCAACTTTAAAGGCTGCTGCATTATTTGTCACTGGCCTTTTTGGGCAGCCAAATCTGATCAGGATGTTTTCATAGAGAAACTTCATGATGACTTGATGAGTGGAATTTCTAGTGGGGATTGCCTCTATCCACTTGGTAAAATAGTTAGTGGCTACCAGGATCCACTTATGTTGACCCACTGCTAAATGGGACCATTCACTACAATAGGTCTCAGGGGAAGATATTTGAGTTGTTGCTTCCCTGTGAATCTTTGGCACTTATCACAAGATTTCACAAAGGCACACACATCTGAAAAAAGAAAAGGCCAATAGTACCCAACCCTTAAGATCTTATGAGTTTTGGTCTTCCAGTAATGATGGCCTCCACAAATAATTGAATGGAACTGATGCATGACTTCAGCTGACTCGTCTTTGTTCAAACATCTCAATAGTAAACTAGAAGGATCTTTCCAATACAAAAGATTATCATTTATGCAGAATTTAATTTCTCTGAGCTTAAGAGCTCGGGCTTGAGTCATACTAAGTTCAGGAGGAACCTCCAACTTCTGCAAAAAAATGAACAATACATGAATACCACTCACATGAAGACAAATTCTCATCCACCTTCTCGTTGTCATGCTTCTCTTCCGCTGCTACCTCTATCTGCAAGCTTGTTGAACTTACCCCAATTAAATGTATGCCTAAAAGATTGTAGTTCTCTTCTGTCATGAGCCCCGCAAGGCCTTGTCCTTTTACCAACTTAGTGGGATTCACTTCTATGTCAAACTCAATCAACTTTTCAATCCATTTGGCTCTCTTTGCATCAATATCAAGCTGGGTCAAGACATCCTTCACAGAGGTTGAAGAAACATAGGCAACAACCTTTGCATGGAGGATATAAATTTTGAAAGATTTTAATGACTTAATGAGAGCATAGGCTTGTTTTTCTATAGGATCATACCTTAGTTCATCTTCCTTGAGTGGTTTTTTGAAGAAAGCCACCGGGTGATCAAGAATTTCATCATCTTTCTGTAACAAGACTGCTACCACTGTGTCATAGGAAGAAAAAGAGAAAATATAGAAGTTCTTGGTATAATCTAGACTGATTAGAGTAGGAGATTCCGTGATAGCCTGCTTGATATCCTAGAATGAACTTCTTGAACTGTTTTCCCATTTGATCTCAGATCCCTTTTTCAGCATAGAGGTTATATGTTTCACTAACTCAGCAAAATTAGGAATAAATCTTCTGACAAAATTGAACTTACCGAGTAGGGATTGGATATCCTTCTTTGACCTTGGTATGGACAACTTCTAAATTTCTTCAACCTGAGCTAGATCAATTTTCATTCCCTCTGCAGAAACAATGTGGCCTAGGAGCTTACCCTCCTTGAGAAAAAATTGAGACTTTTTTGGGTTCAACAAAAGCCCGAACTGTCTACATTTCAAAAATACTCTTTTTAGATGCTTCAGATGCTCTTCATGGCTGCTGGAATAGACCGTGATATCATCAATATATATGAGGACAAACTTGTCCTTCTCTCCCACAAAGGCTATGTCCATGGTCCTCTGAAAGGTGACCCCGGCATTCATTATCCCGAATGGCATATTGGCGTACATGAAGGTACCCCAAGGAGTAGTAAAGGCAATTTTCTCTCGGTCATCAGGGTGCACAAAAACCTGGTTATAGCCTGAGAAGCCATCTAGGAAAGACATGACACTGGCTCCTGAAATTCTCTGCAGCAAATGCTCCATATTGGGTAGGGGATAGTTGTCTTTCTTGGAGCATTTATTCAGGTTTCTAAAATCAATGCATAACCTGACCTTGCCATTTTTCTTCTTCACTATCACTAGGTTTGCAACCCATTTAGAGTATCTCAGTGGAATTATGATTTTGGCATCAAGGAGATTTTTTATTTCTTTTTCGATTACACGAAATAAGAGAGGATTGATAGGTCTCAATTTCTGTTTGAATGGGATGGTGCCTTTCTCCAAGGGAATCTTATGTTGAATGACATCAATATCATAGGTTTTCATATCATTGTATTCCCAGGTGGATACATCAGCAAATGCCTTCATAAGACTACAATATTATGACCTCTGATCAACAGTTAACTTAGTGGACAGATTCATGAATTTAGGATGACTCTGTCTTCCTATATTGTGCTCATGGACAGCAGGATCCTTCTCCTTCTTGTCAGGTTTGTAGGGGACATCATTTTGGTCAAAAATATTCTTAAGAGGCACCAAACCCCGAGGTATATGATTGTTGGGCAACTGAAGAATATTGTCTTGACCCATTTTTCTCTTCAACTTAGGCTTTTTGGATTCCTCTACATTTTGATTTTCCTGGTCAATATGCATATCAGAAAATTCATCTACGACATGGAGAAATCTACTAGGCTCATCATCATCCTCAAAGACTTTCCAATACTTGACATTGTCAGGTAGGTATGGCCTGTATTTGACTTGGATTTCATAGTTCAGTCTAGGAGGCATGGGAGGAATGAACATACTGGCCAAGACAGCAAGGGAATCAGCTAGGTGGTTCATAGCTCTGGGTATATAGGAAATATCAAAAATGGAAAAAGAGTCCCTGAGTTTCCATACCTCATCTCTGTAAGCTTTCAACCTGACATGTTTTGCTTGGAAAATATTGTTCACTTGTTGTATGATGAGATCTGCATCTCCAAACATCTTTAGACCTTTGATTCCCATCTCCTTGGTAGCATTTAATCCCAACAACAAAGCCTCATACTATGCTATATTGTTAGTAGTCTTTAAATCAAGTTTATAAGACAAATGAATAGCCTCCTTTGAAGGAGAAATCAAAACTACACCTGCACTTGCTGAGTCTTTGGTACTGGCACCATCAAAGAACATGCTCCAGATGATATTACTCTTTCCGTCAAACTACTGATAAAAAGGCTTTGTGAGCTGCAAAGGAGCTAGCTGAGAGTCATCTATTTGCAGAATGCATGCCCCAAAGTCTGTGTCCAATGCATAGATGGGATGGTTTACACAACTCTTCTCATCACTAATGATGTAGGCAAGTTGGTTCTCTTTGTAAAGTCTCTTTACCTCTCCTCCAAACACCGGGACTATGGCATAAGAAAGATCCATCTGCAGGGTACCACCTAGCCTTTTTCTCCATGAACGTGACAAGAGGAGGCCAGACTTGGGTGAGATATTAGCCACTATAGTGTCCATTACCATGCTTCTCATTGGTAGCTGAGAAAGGTTTATGACAAGGTATTTTATGAGGCCGAGGCATCTGACTTTTCTAGAGTCGAAAGAGAATAGATCACAGTAAGGTTTTGTGATTTCAAGCCCAAGCTCATCGATCACTTCTTTAGGCATAAGATTGTGTGATGCTCCCAAGTCAAGAAAGCAATTGTGAAGGATCTCGTCATGGAGATTCAAGGATATGTAGAAGGGTGGACAAGAATCATATCGGTTCTTAACCATAGGTCCTATAGTCACGGTGGGCTTATCATCTTGAAGGTTTACATAATCAGTAGCTATGGGAGTCTTTGGTTGAAGGGATTTCAGGATAGCAGACTTGAATATATTATTCTTCATGAGTTCATTCAATGGCATAGGTATTTTTACCTTCTGAATTTCTGATTTGAAATTAAATGAATAGGATATTTTGTCGGAAGTTATTACCTCGTTAGAGGGAGCTCTGAGGGACACATGATCCTTAGCTTGGGGCTGCAATGGCTTATGTTGTTGTTTTGCAGGAGTGGACATCTGCTTTGCAGGAGCAGCAGGCTACTTGGCGGCAACATATTTCTTCTTTTCAGGGGCAACAAGCAATGGATTTGAAGCAGCAGTCTTGGATCTTAAATTATAACCTCGTTGATCATCTATCTAATAAAAAGACTCTTCAATTCTTGTCTCATTAATCTGCTCATTCATGAGGGCCTCCTCATAATATGTTTGTGTCAAGAAAGAGGAATCAACATCATCCTCCAAGCAATTGATGCCATCTTCTTCTTCAACTTAACCATGAGATAGCTCCTGCTCTTCTTCGAACATGGCATTTTGGAATGGGGCCTTGATCCTTTGGTCTTTAGTTTCATTCTTGTCTCTCTGAAGGATCTAGACTTGTTGGTTGTTCCTTCTGTAAGGGAATGCATTAGGATTCCTGGGAGCATAGGCATTAGGTTCTTTACCTCTTGCTGGTTGCTAACCCTCAATTTTTAGTTTTGACATCTCCGAGGTCAAACTATCCAACATCTTAGCTATATTTTCCATTTTGGTATTTGAAGAAGAAGTAGGATCAACATATGACTTCTTTCTCTCAAACTTACCTTTAAGTTTCGAGGATGCCACAATGTTAGATTCAACCTCAAGAGAAGCATCTTTCACTAAGGTGAGTGTGGCTGACCTTCTTTATCTAAGGATCAAGTAGAATTATGGATCAAAGGAAGAAGAGTAAGTAATCTTTGCTAATGTGTCAGTTGGCTTGATCTCTACAGGGATCTTGCCAAACATCTTATTGAATCTTTTGGTGAAGTCTGAGACAGATTCACCATTTTCTCTTTTTAGATTTCCAAATTCAGTAATATAATACAAAAGGTATCTTCTTTCTCCCCAATGTTTCAAAAAAAATTCATCTAATTGCTCAATACCTGCCACTAAATTAGCTGGAAGTTCCTTGAACCACTTCCTATCTTTACCATCCAAGCTCTGCACAAATACTCTGGTCCAAACATCTTCCTCAGAAATGTTAATGTTCTCAGCATAGGCATAGAAAGCCTCTATGTTCTCTTCAGCAGTATAATCTCCAGATCCAGTAAACTTGGGCATGTACTTATGATAATCTCTTATTGGCATGGCTAACAAGGGATTGGGAAAAACAAGAGGAGCATACCTATTTTCTAAGATCTGTTCCATTTTTGTCAAAGGAGCAGCCATGGCAATCTTAGGGGTTGATGTAGAGGAAGATGTTTCTGTAGATGATGACTGAGATGGAACAGGTGGGACTATGGACAATGATGGTGGTTTTACTTCACTGAGGAATGAAGTGGAAGCAATGGTGGAATGAATACCTTGGAATGTGGTTTCTTCAAAATCTGAACAAGGTGGGAAATAAGAAACTATGCAAAACTGGCCAAGCAGCAAGGCCAAGTTTTCCTCACCCTTAGAGAAAAGGTCTTGTAAAATATCTTCAAGAATGGGAAAACTGGTATGGGTATAGAAAAAAAATTTCAGGCTCAGTTTGTGAATAATTCAAGGAAGAGGAAGAGTCCTCTTCTTGGATAGATTCTACAACTTCTTTTACTAAGTCAGATATAGTGATATGCTCAGAAATAGGATCTATAACATTAGAAGAAATTGAAGGCTCATCACCCTTCAAGCTTTCTGACTCAATTACAATTTTTTGAGAACTAGAAGTTTCAGCAGAAGTGGATTCAAGAAGAGGTTTTCTAGATACAATTGAAGAAGTGCTTCTTGAAATACATGGTCTAGATGCTCTTGTAGATCTAGAAGTTTGTCTTTGCAGTGCTCTTCCACTTTTGATGATCTTCTCAGGGTTTGAAACTGGTGTTCTTGGTGGCCTTTCTTGATTTTCTCTAGTATGAGCCCTTCTCGGAGCCACTTCATTCCAATGGAGTCACCAGATAGATGATTACAATGAAAATAGTGTCCACACTTTGTCTATCATCAAAGTTGGATCTATGTCATTTCCCAAGGAAGCTGAGCTTCAATCTCTGTTCCCTGGCAATGACGCCAATTTGTTATCACTCCAGGAAACTCTTCTAGGTTGTTGCTTGAAGATGCTTGGTAACTTAACTATTTTCTCAATGTTTAATATATAATTGGATCAAGATGGATAACTAACTCACTGAATCTTACACTCAAAAGAGTCTAGGTATATTCAACATTACAAGGCCTTCAAGAGCTATTATCAGATAGGTTGTGTATCAAATAGAACATAATATAATCACATAAACCAGATCACACATATATTAAACAATAGCTATGATGTGTCTAGAAACTAGTACAATAGCCTATGATCCTTTGCCAAATAATCAAATAGTGAGATGATAGTCACCTATGGATTATATGAGCATAGACAGAGAATGGCATTCACTCATAAACATAGACAAATAAGAAAGAAGGAATCTGATAACATCAATGAAAGAAGCTTGCAAGTCTCATTTATTAAAGAAAGTGTCTCAACACAAAATACAATAATCTAGTATCCAAAATCGAACCCATATTCCTCAAAATTTTATGGCTTTATAGCCTTTACATGAGAAATCTAGATCCTAAAAAGATGGATCAGATTTACTTGAAATAGTAAGTCAAAATCTAGTACAAGAAAATAGGAAGAGATGCTAAAAACTAGGTCAATCTCCTCATCCTTGATGATCTTCATATCCTTCAAAACTTTGACAAGTGTAGAAAGCCTTCCAAGGATGTTGAGTATCCATAGAATATAAGATAAGTCGAATCTGCTATTTCTGGAAAAAATTGTTTCTGTATCCACAAAATAGGTAGTTAATTCCACATTGCCACCTTGCTAAACACCTCAAATATCAAAACAAAACCTTAAATCTGATGTGTTTAATTATTATCCATATTTTGAAACCATCCTCGAGGCATCTGATCAAGAAAAACATGAATCTGGGTGAAAATACAACCTCTCTGCCATGTCTGTAACTTTCAGTGGCTAGAAGAGTTAAAATCTGAGACTGTATGCCACTGAAAGCTCTGCTTTCGGTGGCTAATGAACAATGAAATGTCTGCCTAAGCCACAGAAAATCCTGTCTTAAAAACAAATCACAAAATTGTAAAAATGTGTTACCTCTATGCTTTAAGAACTTTAGGACTGCTCCTCTAGAGTCTCTGTAGTCTGAGCAAGGTTCTCTGCGGCCGCTGCTAGGCCCTCCAAGCCTGAGTGAACTATAGGCTTTGGCTTTTGAAGCATGAGTTTAATCTTTGAACACCTAGCAACCTTATATTCCTTCTGGTTTTCTTGAATTAGTTTTCTGTTTTTCTTCTCCAGCTTGACATACATATTAGCAAGTATATGGAAAGAATCATACAATTCAACATTCCTTTCTACTAAATTTGTATTCCTTCTCTTGATTTCTCTTTCAAGAATTTCAAGTTCATATACTTTCCTGAGAAGTTGATTTATCTTTTGTGATGAAGACTTCTTTGGTTTGTTGGTTGATGCTTCAACAACTTGCTGGTCTTGATATTCCTTAGGTACTTGTGAAAGCAATTCTTCATGCTCTATCATCGGCTCTCCTGTTGGAACTTCTTCTAGAAGACCTTTCTCTACCACAACTTCCTCATGCTCTGTTGCAACATGTTGTTCTTCATCCTTAGAGTATGTATAGGGGATATTTAGGATGTTTTTATCTCTTGGAGGAGATTCCTCTTTCTTTGTATCATGATTGAAATCCAATTTCTTCTTAGCTTTCCCAGGCTTAGAAAATGGAGAGGTATGATCAACTGCAACTAGAGAGATGGATCTCCTCTTCCTCTTTCCACTTCTAGGAGTAGAAGACTTCTTTGAAGAAGGCTTCTCCTTATCTTCTGGTTGAAGGTCTATCTCAAATTCATTCCAAAAGAGGAAATGATCCCATTTCCTATTCCTTCTCTTCAACATCTCACAAACCATGAGTGTGATTAGTCCATGATGAAAAATCATGCCCTTAACTTTAATTGGTTTTGCTTGAACTTGGTAGGTCGTTTTCTCCAATCTCCTGTAGAGGTAATAAGGAAAGTTCAAAGGATTTTTTCTAGTGAAGTGGTTCATCAGTTTGAAATGATAGATCATTACCCTGCAGTATCTACCTTCACAGGTTATATAAACAAGGATGGATTTTAACAAGTTCTGCATTTATCCTCAAGAAAAGACATGGGAATGTCTTTCTTCCAAATTAAACTTTTATGCTCTGGTTTGAGATAGGACCTAAACTCCATATCCTTGGTGACTATTGTCTTAAACCAACTCTCTCCAGTTCTGGGCAGTTCTGTCACCTCTGCTATGAGAGCTTCATCTATTATGAATTCATCTTGGCCAATGACAACTTTTCTCCCATCGAAAGTCAGAGAAAAAGCCTCTACTACCTATTGATGAGAGCTCTGCAACTTTTCACAAAACTTGTAACACCCTGCATCTTTGAATAGCTAACATACTTTTGGATGCAACTCTAGGTAGCGTATGTCCTTTATCTCTTTCCTGAGAGCAGCTTCTCCTCTCCTCATCTAGTAAACTGCTCCTGTACACTTGCAAATGAAAACTCGGGCTTGGGGAAGACCACATAGCACAGATGGGGGAAGGTTATGGCTCAGCTACGACAGAGGCAAAATATGAGGAAAGTTTACAAGCTAGCCCTGACTTTGAGGGATTTGAAAGAAAATGAGGATTTGAAATGGTAATGATTAGTAGATCAATCATGAAGGGTAGAAAGGTACAAATATCCACGTGATTTTGCTGGCACTGAATTTGGAATAATTTAATTAATTGCGCAGATCTCAAATCCTAGATTTTAGGAAAGGTGTAAGATAGAGGGGATTTAGGGTTAAGTAAATCACATCAATATTCATAATGAAACTAAAACACCTCTTACCAAGTAATCATCGACCACTTCCTATCTTTTCAGCGGCTAATGAGTAATTATAATCCTTCAAACTTGATGTTTCATGAATGATGAAGAGATGTGCTAGCCTTTTCCAAGCTCCTCCACTTTCAGTGGCTAGAGTAGCCCCAAATTTCGCGTTTTAGCTTCCGAAAGCAAAGGCTTTCAGTGGCTTATGGACATTTGAATAGTTCGCCTAAGCCACTGAAACCTGAGATTTGAGTTTTTTGAAATGAAAATGAAACCAAATGTTTTTCAAACTTTCTTACATGCATAAAGCTCTCAAAAATGAGCCTTAAAAAATTTAGAAATGTATTTTTGAATGACATCCTATCACCTAAAATAAAACAACTTGAATAATTTATTTGAGGAGATAACATAACTTAAAAAAATCACACAAAGAAAAATAAAGCAAACATAATTTCTAAAGGATAAAAAATTAAACCTAAGGGATAAAATATCCAAGGCAATTTCATGTGATAACAGTGACAATACAAGCTACCAATCACTGATGAAGCTAAATATTGAGATGAAGAGGCACGTCCAGTACCACCAGATCCACCACTAGATGCCATCTTGTGGATGATAGGTAAGGGAGAGAAAGACGAATTGGATGAATCAGACAAGGTTCTTCTTAGAGAACTTTGTTGGGTTGATAACACAACGTTCCTTCTTCCTATTTCAGCAATAGGATTAATTTCATGTGATAAGCCTCTTCTTCTCCTAGAAACACGAGGGTCTAAGAACATCAAAAGAAGATCAAAGCTGTAAAAAAAATAAAGTTATGGTCGATTCCCAAGCTATCTATGTCTAGCTTCCCAACGTTATTCGACACTTCTATCTTGTTCAATTACTTCCCATGAATGATTAAGATCATCCCAGGTATTAGCAGTGTCTAAAATGGTGTTAAACAAGATTAAATCCATCCTGGTCTGATCTTGAACACCCGGCTCAATATTAGGCTACCTTGCAACAGGTACAGTAATTAAGAAATGAAACAGTCAAAAAATCAATATCAGAAAAATAGATATATTCGATGATAATCAAGCATAAAATCAACCAGAGAGATAATGGAAGATCTCCCCAGTATGGTCGCCAAATAAATGTTGAGGAAAAGATATGAAATAATCTTACTCAAGCATTTTCATATCTTACTTGGCTAAAGCAAGATAGACGAGAATATCACCCTATGTTTATAGCCTCAAAAATTGTTTTCTAATCCACAATTATTGGTTACAAGGGCTTCGGCTGATTTTTTATAAATGAAAGATTGCTTAAAAATTCAATGTTTATGTAATTTTATGAATATAACAGATGCAGAAATAAATGTAGAGAGAGAAGTAAAAATACCAAGTCAATAATTAACACATATGAGATATATATCAATCACTTATTTCATTCCAATTTATCAAAAGAATCGTTCTCTTTACAAAATTCCCTGAGGAAGTTTGGACCAAAGTCAAACATAGATGTCCCTGATGAAAACCATACAAAAGGACTTCTGACAGAAAGTAAAAAATTGAACTTTAAAAGCTGGATCATCTTGCCACGGATTGTTGCTCACTCGACTCTGCACAATATCCTTTATCAGTCATGAAATTTAATTCACAAAAAGACAAGTCTACACAGACTATCAAAGATAGATCAACACCTTTGAAAAACAAGTGTCTCAATGATGTAATTCAGCCTTGAATTTTGTTTTCTACAATAGCACCCTACTGTCATAAAAGAGAATTAGGCTTTCAATGAATTAAATAATGAATGAAAACTGAATTATCTCAATAAAACTCAAGAGTAGACCATAGTATGCTTTCTCCTTCTATTCTCCCCTTGTTCCTCCTTCTCTTTTTGCCTTTAAGCAATCAAAATTAGTTGAAGTAGTTAAACTACCTCTTTAGTTAAGTTAACTANAATTAGTTGAAGTAGTTAAACTACCTCTTTAGTTAAGTTAACTAAAACTCAACCAACTTTTAGTTTAGGGAGGAAATTAATAAAATAATAATACAGGTCTTTAATAAATAATAACTAGTAGGTGGGACCCCTTGTGACTCCCTTTAGTTTCTTTAACAAGCATAAACAAAACTAGTTAATCAATCAAACACATCCCTCCTTGTGGACCCATCATCACTCTCATAATTTGAAAATTAATATCAATGATATTTGAAATCATATCCGAAAAATATAATATCCAACATATCCAAAAAATAGTGTGATGTCCAAAAACTTCAGAAGTCAATTGTTCTCAACAATCAATAAATAAAAACACTCAAAAAACTTATTTGCCACTCTGGGAGGCAATTTTCCCCTTGTTGTTGTTGTCTCCCTTTTATTTTTTTGAATTTTCCCTAGGGTGTGTGGAGCCTTTAGGCCTGATCTCACTAATAACATGAGAGCAATCATCTCTCAAATGCATGTGGAATGAAACTAATTTGGCAGAGTCATTTCAGGCAGAGGACGGGGAAACAACAAATTTTCCTTTATCAGGTGAATGGTGGGATTTGGTTTTTAATATCTTGCTTGTGTGGGAAGACTGTACTGGTGAGTGTGCAGGGGAAGCTTGGAAAATTTGGTTAACTTGTGGAGGAGGAGCAGGTAGAGACAAATTGGGCCAGCCACGATGTTGGGAGACTTTCGGGTGGACAATATCTTGCCATCCCTCGTTTTCAAGGACTTTAGGTTTTAATGAGACATGAGGGGGAACTGGGATACCAGGGACATGTGGGGCTTGGAAAGGAGGCCTTTCTAGCATAGGTTGGACCACTCCTTGTCCAATCCAGTTAAAAACTCTAGCTTGGAATAGTTGGTTCAACTCTTATGGGTCTGCATCAAAATGTATAGAAAAGTTTGTCCTTCTAGGGCCCCTATTCCAATTTCCTCTTCCCTTATTACCCTATCCATGGCTTCCTCTGTGGAAGAAGCTCATTTATTTTTGCATTATTTATTAGTAACTAGTTTCTTCAACAAACCATACATGACATCTCTTTAAATATGAAACAAAGTTTGGCTCAACAACACATCAGACTCATGCAATCCAATCCATAAAAATTGTTTAATACTTGTCAATGAGCGGGGGATGAATAAGGGTTCTGGGATATATGAGGGATTGTATTGAGCCAAAAGTGGTAAAATGAAGGGGGGTAGATCATGATTACTGCTCAACAAATCATCAAACAATCAAATGTATTGTAATAACAAAACATATAAACTGTAACTCATCCATGTGCCATCCTTCAACTGCTATAATGCAAAGTCTTCATTTAACTATATTTTAATTTTAAAAACAGGGAGTGAATAGTGAATCTGGGAAGCTAAGGGGATTTGTAATGTGCATAAAAGAGAGAGAATGGTAGGGAAATAATGAATATTATTCATAAAACCAATCAAGTAACATAACTTTGTACTAAACTCAATACAAAAAATACCAACACCATATCAACAATCAATGTGTATCAAATTGTTTGTTGTCACAACATTTAAATTTTTCAAAACTTCTCAATTAGAACAGTTTGTGCAATCAAACTCATAATCGAAACAACTTTCCATTCAACATCCCTATTAAGAAAATGTTTGGTCTTTAATTTCTTTCCTTTCCTTTTAAGAATCAAAATAAAACACATAGAAACATTGCTCCCCCTCTATCCATAATACATCACTATAAAAATATCATACATTTTATATCAATTCACGATCGTCCAATTAAAACATATGCACAAGTCCCTTTCCAAATTTAAGAGACTTCTAAAACATGCCCGATTTCATACATTCTTCAACATATCAACCAATGATTTTTTGTAATGGAACCACGGTCAACATAAACCCTAGCTTCATCACTATCGATGCAACCATTCATAATATGCACGATGATTCCATAATAGATGCAAAGTGAACATAATTAAATACACATAGTTACCAATTCCATAATTTGCTATAACCCGATCAAGCCTAGTGAAACATACAGGCATTTACATTTTGCAATTAAGACAACGTTGTAAAAACACAGTGAGTGGAAACCCTTGATTGCATATTATTATTCATTCCCAATCACAACCTTTCAACCAATTTAATCATAGAAAGATGATATAGGTACTCGATGAAAACTTTCATAACCACTCCACTTGATAAACCAATCTTCGACAACCAAGAGATGCCTGACAGGAGCAAGAATAGTTGGATATTTCAAAATCGGGCTCTGTCACAAAAAATACAAGGAGATAATCAAGAGTGTGCTCAGTCATCAATAGCATAGAGAATTGGATGTCCTCAGAGGCATATCAACCACAGGCAAAGACCCTTTCGATACAAGAACAATAGAAATCCATAGGGTTTCCTTATAACTCCGTGTCTAGGAAAATAGAACAATAGTTAGCCACAAAGGAAACAACGATGGGTATGGTATAAAAAACCATGCACATAGTGTGTTTTACGTTTGCAGAGGAGAAGAGAATGTCCACTGAACAGTGATAGTTACCCAGAACACACAAAGATATAACCTTTGTCGATTTTCTTAAGAGACGAACCATTTGACAACAATGCCAGTGAGGATGCATAACACCGAGGCATAACTCATATCACTCCATAACCATACGATATATATCAACATCATGGCCACCCTAAGACCAACTTATGAGATACTTTGGTGCCAAGATAATGAGAATAATCCATGACCACAACTCTAGTATGAGAAATACACAACAACCAAATGGCAGTCTGAACACGATTGGATAGGGTTACACTCATGATTGTGAGGAAGAAACCGACAATAATACACAGAGAGAAAACCTCCACCATTTAACACAGTGATAATACCCATTCACTTGATATCCACAGAGACCCAGCATGATTTTAACCAATAGAGAAACCAATGAATGCACAACTAAAAAAAAAATCAATTCTTTTGCTTGCAATCCGAACAATTACACAGTCATTCCAGAGAAAAAAACCATGCATTTACACAATTGCAATTCTCAGGAAAACAAAAACCCAAGCATCAATGGTCCATTGTCTATTCATACATAGAGTGTAATTCATGGATGGGGTGAAAAAGAACCATACCTGTAACAGAGAGCTTAAAAGGGCAAGTTGGTCGAGCGTTTTCCTCCCAAGCCTGAAATGCGTAACTTCACCACAAACAGACCAAAATGAAACAAAGAACCATACTAGGGTTTACGTCCTGATGGGGAGAGTATGGAGTGACATGAATTTACTACACATCACTTCCATCTCCTATCCTATTCAATTCCAAAGTACAAGACAATCAACACTCACCATATCATTTAAACCATGTAATCAATTTTCAAACCATTGAAATCTGCAACAATATCCCTTGCCCAATGCGCCACCCAAAACATTCACGTTAACCTTTGCCAAGTTTTCATGCCATACCATATGCCTTGCAATGTTATATGCGCCCAACATAAATCAAATGAAAATCGCATAGCCACTAACCCACCATATAATAGTTAGAACTAACACTAACCTCTTTTACCTTTTCATATGCATATAATCCTTAACATAACTCAAACATAGATCCTTTGTTTTTAGGTTTTTTCCATAAGTTTCTTTTCTTTGTTTTGGTTATGTCATTACTAACATATTTCTTGTGTATGTGTGGCTAGGTAATAAATCATGTTGATTTGTGACATGCTTAAACATAGAAAATGTAAATATATGCCAATCATAACATAAAAATAATGCTTTGAATTGCAGAAACATCCCATAAAATGCATCATCCACCTGTCACTGTGTCAAAATGAAACCAAGAATGCATTTTCAACCATATAGGACCCTGTAAGAAGCATCGAATCAACAACATAAAATGTTTGATATGACTATCTCCGAGCCTCCAGTCTACAAGGGGGTCCCACCTACTAGTATTATATTATTAGCATAATTTATATAATAGGGCTTTAGCAATACTTTGAGGGAGAAAATCCTCATTGAGATTTTAATTGTCAACACTTCTCTTGTAATATGATGGTCTAGACTAATTTCATGATTGGAATTAATGCGTTGTTTAATTCTCCCTTCACGCTCTGCAATCAATCGTTTCCCTTGATCTGGCGCTTGCATATCCAACGGTCTTGGTATTTCCACTGGGGATTTCAATCCTGATCACGTTTTTGCAATGCACTTTCACTTATGAGCTTCATGTGCATCATCGTCTATTGACATCAATGACAATACATCAATGATAGTGTGTCCAATAGCTCCTCCTGTTGCAGAAGCTCGATTGTACTAGTCTAGAAGAAAGACGGGACCTGGTGACTCTGCATTGATTATAGATCATTAAACAAAATCACATTCAGGAATCAGTACCTAATTACTTGACTTGATGACCTTCTTGAACAAATCAAGGGGGGGAAGTTCTTCAACAAGATTGACCTAAAGTATGGCTACCACGAGGTTTCCATCGAGCCAACTGATATATGGAAGAAAAATTTAAAATCTTATGGCTTAACAAATGCACCAACCACTTTCATGAGGTTGATGGATGATGTGTTCAGACCCTTCACCAACTCTTTTGTGGTGGTATATTTGGATGACATCCTCATCTTCAACAGAAATTGGGAGGAGAACATGCATCATATTCAACACGTTTTGAGCACTATGTTGCAGCACAAGTTGTATGCCATCTTGGAGAAATGCTCCTTTGGAATGAATATGGTCCAATACTTGGGATACATTGTTGATGAGCATGGGGTACATGTGGATCNCGTCACTAGCTAGCCCCAACCACACTAACCGATCTTTAGAGATTCTTGGGACTTGTCAACTTCTACCAATGGTTCGTGTTGGGATTCTCCCATATTGCATGGACCCTCATCCAAGTGACCAAGGGTGGTCACAGGGAAAGGTTCACGTGGGGGAAGGCACAATAATGAGCATTTGATGATCTGAAGCATCGCTTGTTCTTATATCCAGAACTCTTCTTACATGATCTGAAAATACCATTCGATATTGAGAATAATGCATATGACTATGTTGTAGGCACAGTTCTCACTCAACACGGCCATCCAGTAGGATACCATAGTGAGAAACTCTCAGATATTGTCTGGAAATACCCCACCTATAACAAGTAAATGTATTCCATTGTAAAATCTTGTCATCAATGGAAACAAAACAATCTAGGAAAGGAGAAATCATCAACACTGATCACAAGCCTCTGCAGTTCATACAAAGACGGGGGAAGTTGTAGAATGATCGCCATCAGAAGTGGTCCACCTACCTGCAATAGTTCCATCTCAACATCTAGTATAAGACATGGAGGACAAATCATGTCATTGACTACCTCAATCAACCTCATGTGAATGCACTCACCATCGTGCTCCATTCTTATGGGCACGAGGAATCTGGGTGGCCCCAACTTTATCAACAAGATCTGGACCTCACCACCACCTATCAGATCTTGAGTACATGTGCGAATGTCACCAATTTTCACATTTAGGAAAAACTGCTATGCCATCTGGGCCATCTCTGTGTTCCTACAAGTGAGCATGAAAAGTGGATTTGGGAGGCTCACTACAGTCGGATGGCATGACATTTTGGCATGGAGAAAATTGTGTTGGTGGTGGTTGATCAGGTTTTCAATATGGCCAATCTAACAACCTACAAAAAGAGCATCACAGTGACAAATACTGCCAAGATTTTCTTTGAACGAGTGTGGGACCATTTTGGGATACCACAGACCATCATCTACGATTGAGATATCATGTTCCTCAACACATTTTGGTCGACTCTCTGGTCACTGTTGGACACCAAGCTCAGTAAATCCACTTCCTTCCACCCTCAAACTAATGGCCAAACAGAGGTCATCAATTTGATGACTTTTCACATCCTGCACATCTATAACTCTAAGCATCCACATACATGGAATGAGATTCTTCCCTATGTTCAACAAAGCTACAACATGGCTCTCCATAGCTCCACCAACCATAGCCCCTTTCAGGTGGGGTTGGGATTCCAACCCTTGGGCCCCATTGATGTTCCACTACCTCTTGAAAAAACATAGACATATTCTTCCCATGTTCAATCTGAAGCCAACAAAGCCACCAGATTCATTGAGAAGATTCAGCACATCCGTCAACAAGTCCATGATATTTTGCATAAATCCAATGCTAAGTACAAGAAAAACCATGATCAACATCAGGTATCTCATAAGTTTCAGGTGGGAGAAAAGGTCTTGTTACATTTGTCAAAAGAGCCCCTTACATGACCCCATCAGAAGATCCTCCCACTTTTCTATGGGCCTTATAGTGTCACCAAGGATGTGGGTAGCAATTCTTTTGATCTCAACACTCCACCCTTCCTTGGATTGCATCCAATGTTCAATGTGGACCTCCTTCAACCATATTTTCCACAATTATTGGACACCTCAGAGATCGCAAAGCAACTGAAACCAATAGAGCTCAACCCTGACTGCATGGAACATGAATCCACTGATCATATAGTGGACACATAGTTCAAGGGCCTCGCCAGCAGAGGATCCAGCTTTATCGGGTTGTTAAGGCAAGGCAACTCCTACACCAAGGAAAGTGGCTCACCCGGGGCCAAATTCGGTAGAAGTTTCCTCACCTAATGGGGGAACTCAACGCAATGGATACCATTGCTTCCTAAGGGGGGAGGAATGATCCAGGTGGATATTGGTGGCCACCCACCTCTTCCAACGGACCCCACTTGACAATTTTAGTTCAACATGTTCTTTTGTACTTCTTTGTAATTATGGGCTCTACACTTTCAGGGATGTCTAAAGCCCTACATATCTTCCAGGTGGAAATTGGTGGCCACCCACCTTATCCAACTAGATTATTTTGGATGTTTTCATGTTAGTACATCTTTTTGTACTTCTAGGGTCATTTTGGGGCCCTAAACAATGTTTTTTTGGATTTCCATAGTCAAACTATAGACAGAGTTAGAGTTTGATGGAATAATGTGTAGTTATCGAAAATACCTTTTCAATGGGCTATCATGCACCTAAAACAAATGTCGTATGAAAAATTTACAACCCCGAGAAGTTTGGGTACCAACTTACCCATCGGGGCCCACATAACTTTTGGTGTTTCGTCTCCTACGGTTAGGTTTTTGGATGTCTAGGGTTTGGGCATTCATGAGTAATGTTATAAAGGCATTTGGAGCATCATTGTAATTATTCTGCTCAGACGGATGCACGTAGCATTCACATCTTTTCTCAGAGATAGCTACCACCATTAGAGCAAGTGTTTTTAGTTTTGTAGTTTTACAGTTTTAGCCTATTTAATTTATTCAATAGAAGTTATTGTTCACTCGGTATCTGTTGTTGTTCTCCATATCTTTGTGTTATTATATTCAGTGTGGTATTCATTTCGTTCTACTCTTAAATCCATATCAGTGGTATCAAAGTGGTTTTCTCTTCATCTATTTTTCTTCGTGCATGTCCTCGAAAATATCTGGGTACATGGAGTTGGGACTCGAACTAGTCAAGCCTTTGCAAGATCAGTCGTGTCGAGCATGACAACAACCCATGGGGGACAAAAATAAAGATGGTGGAGTAGGATATCATATTAAAATGTTTCTCGAGGAAGACCTTGCGCGACAAAGGAACAAAATGATGGACAACTTTCCACAGATCCTTCGACGACTGCCCACAGGGGACACATCTTCATCAAGCATCCATGCAACCCCCTTCAAGGTACAGGTAAATTTTGATATTCCATTATTTGAAGGACTAATAGATGCGAATGTTGTAGATAAATGGTTGAATCTGCTAGAAGGGTATTTTTCGGTCCACAATTTTTCCGATAGGGAGAATATTACTTTTTCACTCCTTAAGGTTGTCCCCCATGTTAAGAACTAGTGGGATACTTACTCTGAGCAAAGGGCCATATATGAATCTATAATATTCAAGGTCACCCCCATGTGGGATTCCTTCAGGGATGCCATTAAAGAATAGTACTACCATGTTGGAAGCTACGAGGACCAATACACAAGATGGACCACCCTACATCAAGAAAGGGACCAGACAGTACCAGATTTCACCAATATTTTCCATACCCGGCGCACCAAATTGGGTATCAAAGACTCTGAATGACATCCGGTGGTCAAATATTGTGGCTTTCTGCATAGATACATTCAAACATAAATGAATTTTTTGGACATCGCATCATTGGGTACAACTTATAGATATGTTGTCAAGATTGACTAGAAATTTAAGCAGAAGAGACCAGCGTTTGGATTTGTAAACTCCTCACAGACGAAGCAAGGAAAAGGTGGCCCAAACCCAAAAAACAAGGGACAGTACAAAGATGGCCACTCTCAGGACAACCAGTCCAAGCTGCAGCATAATAAGGGTAATGAGAAGTTGAAGAAGGACACAGGAAAATGGTGTGAATACCATAAAATCCCTTGGCACAACACCGAAGAATGTCGCTCCAAGAAGTCACTAGTGGCTAAGCTGAAAGCTTCTGAATCAGAAGAAGACTTTGACTCTGAATCAAATCTAGAAGGAGGGAAGTGGATTATCAATGTCTAACCCAGTGCCACTGTCGCTACCACCAAATTCCATCTAATCAAACCAGAAGAACCAAAGAAAGGGGAACGCCTCTTTCACTCATAGATGTGGGTAAAGGGGGTTCTGCTTCATTTCATTGTCGATAGTGGCAATGAGAAGAACCTGACCTCAATAGAGTTCGTCAAGTAGTGGGACCTACCGATGATACCATACGCGTAGCCCTACACCGTTGGCTGGCTTCACCAACGAAGAGATATCTGCATGAGCCAATAGTCCCATCTGCCCTACGACATCAAGCCCTTAAAAGACGGGCTATTATGTGATATTGCTCCTCTTGAATTTTTTGATGTTCTTTTAGGAAAACCATATTTTTGGAAGCGACATGTTTTTTATGAGTCAAGACCTCGCAATTTTATTATTACTTTAGGTAGACAATTGTACAGGAAACCATAGGTAACACCACCTAGCATTATTTCTTTAATCTTTGCTAAGAAATGTAGTAAGGTCATTTCACAGACCAGGAAGTTCATATTCTTTGTGATCTGTGCTCACAGTAAGGAGAAGTTCATCACCACATCCGTGGCCTCTACACAAAGCCTCTCTTTGTAGTAGAATCAAGTGGGCGGTATCATGGAAGAGTACAAATACATCTTCTACTCACCCACCAGGGTACCGACGCACTACCAAGTAAAGCATCCAATTGATCTAACCCCTAGTGCACCTCTTCCTAATGGACCATTCTATCATCACTCACTGATGTAAAATGATGAAATAAAGCAGTAGAGACAAGAGATTCTTCAAAAGGGGCACATCAAACCCAGATCCTCCCCTTGCGGAAACCTGATTGTACTAGTGCAAAAGAAATGCAGGACCTAGTGACTCTGCATTGATTACAGAGCATTAAACAAAATCATAGTCAAGAACCAGTACCCAATTCCCTAAATTGATGACCTTCTTGACCAACTCAAGGGGGAAAATTTCTTCATCAATATTGACCTAAATTCTAGCTACCACCAGGTTCTCATCGAGCCAACTGATGTATGGAAGACAACTTTCAAATCTAAATAAGGTCCCTTCAAATGGATGGTCGTGCCCTTTGGCTTAACAAATGCACCAATCTCTTTCATGAGGTTGATGGATGATGTATTGAGATCCTTCACCAAATATTTTTTGGTGGTATATTTGGATGACATCCTCAGCTTCAGCAGAACTTAGGACGAGCATATTCAGCAGGTTTTCTGCGGCAACACAAGTTGTATGCCAACTTGGATAAATGATCCTTTGGAATGAACAAGGTCCAATACTTGGGCTACATTGTTGATGAGCATGGGGTACATGTGGATCCAGCTAAGATCCAAGTCATCTGTGACTAGCCAGCCACGACCACACTAACTGAGCTTCGGATCTTCTTGGGACTTTCCAACTTCTATCGATGGTTCATTTTGAGATTCTCCCATATTGCATGGGCCCTCAACCAAGTGACCAAGGGTGGTGGCACGAAAAATTTCATGTGGGAAAAGGCACAACAACGAGCATTTGATAATCTGAATCATCTCTTGTGCTCATCTCTAATACTCTCCTTACCCAATCTGCAACAATTATTCGATATTGATACTGATTCATTCGACTATGTTGTAGGTGCATTTCTGTTACACATGATTTTGCTCACTCTGGTGATGTCTCAACAGTGATGTATTCAGGCTCCCAACAAGGACTTTTTGCCTGAGAAAAGTGGCTCATGTATTCTTTCAAAAACATATTTTTAAGATGAGTTCGTAGGCTGCCTATGGTCTAGGGTGCGAGAATCCTTCATTCTCGCAGGCCACCCACACTTAGGGTGCGAACTTCTTGCATTCTACTCCATATATAGGGTGTGAACCTATTTTTAAGCCTGGAAAGAAGAAGAGGCCACGAAGGTTCTAGAAGGGGATCTTTTAGAAAATGAGTTGGCATTCGTATGGTTGTCATTCTACTGAATTCTCAGATTTGGTGGGATCATCCTCATCCATGTAACCATCTCTCCTTCTCCTATATATTGAAATGTTTCTCATGGAAAAGGTTAAGCAAGATTGAATGAACAATTAGTGAAAGAATTGTGTGAAGAACCCTGCCTGGACAGAAGCTTGAAAGCTCTATTTGGCCTATCAAGAGAAATTGGATCTTCTTCATGCAAGTGCAAAGCAAGTGTGTGTGTCGGAACCAAGGGTCACTGAAAGGAATCTTGCAACATCAAGGCAATCAGGTTGTATCTTCTACTTTCATTTAATATAATACAGCAGCATGCCCCTTTCCCATAAAATCACTCTTATTTTATAGCATAACTCCTTGATCATATGCATAAGTTGACATTGAATATACTTCACTATCTTCACTTTGGTTGGTTTGTGTTGTCTTGGACCTGATTCCACAAGAGCACCGGAGTGAAGCGAGAACAACATAGACCTAAGGAAGCGATATCAAGGTATGTCACTCATTCCTTCTCTTTAGTAGATTCAATGGTTACAACTTAGGGAAAGAGTCGTGTCCTGTCCTGTTTTGTTCTAGATCCAGGTGGATCTAGGGAGATCTGTTAGTGTTCGCACCTACCGATTTGTCTGATAACAAGTTCTCACTCAACACAGTCATTTGATATCATACCATAGTGAGACACTCTTAGATACTATCTAGAAATACCCCACCTATTACAAGGAAATGTATTCCATTGTACAAGCTTGTCATCAATGGAAACATTACATTCTGGGAAAGGAGACAATCATCCACACTGATCATAAGCCTCTTTAGTTCATACAAACACAAGCGAAGTTGCAGAACGACCGCCATTAGAAGTGGTCCACCTACCTACAACAGTTCCATATCAACATTAAGTATAAGATAGGGAGCACATGATGTGTCATCGACTGCCTCAGTCGACCTCCCGTGGTTGCAGTCACCACTACATTCCATTCCTATGGGCATGAGGCATCTGAGTGGCCCCAACTTTATCAACAAGATTCAAACTTCTCTACCACCTATCAACTATTGTGTACAGGCACGAATGTCATCAATTTTCACATTCAAGACATAATTTTATTCCATCTGGGCCATCTCTGTTCTCCAACAAGAGAGCGTGAAAATATTATTTGGGAGGCTCACTACAGTCAGATGGAAGGAAATTTTGGCATGGAGAAAACTGTGGTCGTTTTATAGAAACATTTTTATTGGCCAAAACTTTGACAGGACGTCAGCAAGTATATAAGATATTTAACTGCTTGTGCCATTTCCAAGCCAACCATCAAGAATCAAGGCTTATGCACCCCTCTCCCTACTCCTGATAGGCCTTAGGAATCCATCTCAATGGATCACATGTATGGCCTTTCGTACAACAAACAAGAAAATGATTGTGTATTTTAGGTGGTTGATTGGTTTTCGAAGATAGCCATTCTCATATCCTGCAAGAAGAGCATTACAATGGTAGATACTACCAATATTTTATTTGAAAGAGTGAGGGTCCATTTTGGGATACCATAGACCATCATCTCCGATCAGGATAGCAGGTTCCTCAGCACATTTTTGTCGAGTCTCTGGTCATTGTTGGACACCAAGCTCACTAAATTCACTGCCTTACACCCTCAAACTGATGGCCAAATAGAGGTTGTCAATTAGATGATTGTGCACATCCCGCACATGTATAACTCTAAGAATCCATGTACATGGGATGAGAGTCTTTACTATGTTCAACACAGCTACAACAGGGCTCTCCATAACTCCACTAGCCATAGCCCCTTTCAGGTGGGGTTGGGATTCCAACCCTTGGGTCCCATTGATGTTTCACTACCTCTTGCAACAACGCAGACAAATTATTCCCATGTTAAGTCTGAGGCCGAAAAATCCACCAGATTCATTGAGCGGATTCAACACATATGCCAACAGGTCCAAAAGATTTTGTAGAAAGCCAATGCTAAGTACATGTAGCACCATGATCAACACCGAGTACCGCACAAGTTTCAGATGGGAGACAAATTCTGGTTACATTTTATGAAAGAGTGACTTAAGGGGCCCCATCGGAAGCTCCTCCCAGTTCTCTATGGGTTGTACACTATCACCAAGGTTGTGGGTAGCAATGCTTTTGATCTGAACACACCACCTTTCCTTGGCTTGATCCCAGTGTTCAATGTGGACCTCCTTCAACCATATTTTCCACCACTATTGTACACCTCAAATATCACAAAATAGATGACACCAACATAGCTCAACCCTAAATGCATGGAACAAGCATTCAATGATTTGATAGTGGACACACAGGTCAAGGGCACTCGCTAGAAGAGGATCCAGCTTTATCAGCTTGTCAAGGCAAGGAAACTCCTACAAAAAGGAAAGTGGCTCATCTAGGTCCAAATTCAACAGAAGTTTCCTCACTAGATTGGGGAACTCAAAGCAATGGAGAAAATTGCTTCCTAAGGGGGGAGAACTGATCCAGGTGGATATTGGTGGCCACCCACCTGTTCCAACAGGATCCTCTTGAAAGTTTTAGTTCAACATTCTCTTATGTACTTCTTTGTAATTGTGGGTTCTACACTTCTAGGGTGGTATAAAGCCCTACAAAGCTTCCAGGTGGATATTGGTCACCACCCACCTAATCCAAATGGATTATTTAGATATTTTCATGTCAGTACATCATTGTGTACTTCTAGGGCCATTTTGGGCCCTAAATAATTCATTTTTGGCTTGCCACAGTAAAACTGTAGACATATTCATAGTTTGACGACACAATTTATAGTTCTCTAAAATCTCTTTCCAACGGGCTATCACAAGACTAAAACAGAGGTCGTATGCAAAATTTATGACCCCAGGAAGTTGGGGTACCAACTTACCCATCAAGGCCCAAAAAACTTTTGGTGTTTCATCTCCTAGGGTTAGGTTTTTGGATGTGTAGGGTTTTGGAATTCATGAGTAATGTTAAAAAGGCCTCTGGAGCCTCATTGTAATTATTTTGCTCGGACGGATGCATGTAGCAGCCACATCTCTTCTCAGAGATAGCTACCACCATTCGATCAAGTGTTTTTAGTTCTGTAGTTTTACAGTTTTGGCCTATTTTATTTATTCAATAGAAGTTATTGTTCACTGGATATCTGTTTTTGTTCTCCATATCTTTGTGTTATTGTGTTCGGTCTATTATTCATTTTGTTCTGTTCATAAATATGGATCAGTGGTATCAGAGCAGACTGCTCTTCCTTTATTTTTCTTCGTGCATGTCCCTGACAAGATCTGGGTATAAGAAGTTGGGACTCAAACCAGTTGAGCCTTTTCAAGATCAATCACGCTGATCTTGACAACAACCTATGGGAGATGAAAAGAAAGATGATGGAGCAGGAGACCCTTTTAAAATGTTGCTTGAGGAATCCCTTGTGTGACAAAGGAATGAAATGATGGACAACTTTGCATAGATCCTTCGACGACAACCCACATGAGACGCGTCTTTATCAAGTGGCCATGCAACCCCCTTCATGGTATAGGTAAATTTTTATATTTCATTATTTGAAGGACGGATAGATGCAGATGTTGTAGGTAAATAGTTGAATCTGCTCGAAGAGTATTTTTCGGTCCATAATTTTTCCAATAGAGAAAAGATTACTTTTTCACTCCTCAAGGTCATCCCCCATGTTAAGGATTGGTGGGATATTTACTTTGAGAAAAGGGCCATAGAGGAATATGAAATATTTGTGGTTTTCCCCATGTGGGATTCCTTCAAGGATGCCATTAAATAACAATACTACCATGTTGGAAACTACAAGGACCAGTACACAAGATGCACCACCCTACGTCAAGAAAGGGACTAGACAGTACCATATTTCACCAATATTTTCCATACCCTGTGCACCAAATCGGGTATCAAAGACTCTTAACGACATGTGGTGCTCAAATACCATGGTTGTCTTCATAGATACATTCAAACAAAAATATAGTTTCTGTACTTCGCATCATTGGGTATGGCTTATAGATATGTTGTCAAGATCGAGAAGAAATTTAAGTAAAAGAGATGAGAGTTTGGATCTGCAAAATCCTCAGGAAAACCAAGATCTAAACAAGGGATAGAGAAAAGATGGCCACTCTCAAGAAAACCAATCCAAGCCACAACACAAGAAGGGTAATGAGAAGTCGAAGAAGGACATGGGGAAATGGTGTGAATACCATAAAATCCCTTGGCACAACACTGAAGAATGTCGCTCTAAGCAGTCACTGGTGGTCGAGATGAAATCTTCTGAGTCAGAGGCATATTCTGACTCTGAATCAAATCCAGAAGGAGGGAATCAAATTATCGATGTCGAACCCAGTTCCACTGGTGCTACCACCAAATTCCATCCAAGCGAACCAAAAGAACCAAAGGAAGGGGAACACCTCTTTCACTCACAGATGTGGGTAAAGGGGGCTCTGCTTCATTTCATTCTCAATAGCGAGAGTCAGAAGAACCTGATCTCAGCAAAGGTCATTAATTGGTTGGATGTGCCACTGACACTGCACCCACATCCCTACACCATCTTATTGCTTCTCCGAAGAATATATCTCCACGTCAACCAAAAGTGTCATCTTCCCTACGACATCAAGCCCTTCAAAGACGAGGTATTATGTCTAGTTTATCCCCTTGAAGTTTGTCTTGTTCTTATATGACAACCATATTTGTGGAAGTGACATGATTTTTATGAGTCTATACCCCACAATGTTATTATTACTTTGGGTAGACAATTGTACAGGATACCAGAGGTAGTGTCGACTAATGTTATTTCTTTAATCTCTGATAAGAAATGTAGTAAGGTCATTTCACAGAATGGGAAGTTCATATTCTTTGTGATCCATGCTCATAGTAAGAAAAAGGTAATTTCCATATCTGTGGCCTCTACATAGAGCCTCTCTTTGTAGCAGAAGCAAGTGGACGGGATCATGGAAGAGTACAGAGACATCTTCTCCTCACTCACCGGAGTACCGACGCACTTCCACGTCAAGCATCCAATTGATCTAATCCTCGGTTCACCTCTGCCTAATGGACCAGTCTATCATCACTCGCTAATGGAAAATGATGAAATCAAGCATCAGATCTAAGAGATTCTTCAAAAGGGGCACATCATACCCAACTCCTCCCCTTGCAGAAGCCTAATTGTACTAGTGCAGAGAAATACAGGACCTGGTGACTCTGCATTGATTACAAAGCATTAAACAAAATCACAGTCAGGAACCGGTACCCAATTCCCTGAATTGATGACCTTCTTGACCAACTCAAGGGGGGGGGATTTCTTAAGAAAGATTGACCTAAAGTCTGGCTACCACCAGGTTCCCATCGAGCCAACTAATGTATGGAAGACAACTATCAAATATAAAATAGGTCTCTTCGAACGGTTGGTCATGCCCTTTGTCTTATCAAATGCACCAACCACTTTCATGAGGTTGATAGATGATGTATTCAGACCCTTCACCAACTCTTTTGTGGTGATATATTTGGATGACATCCTCATCTTCAATGAAACTTGGGAGGAGCACATGCAGCATATTCAGTGGGTTTTGAGAACTCTGTGGCAATACAAGTTGTATTCCAACTTGGATAAATGCTCCTTTGGCATGAACATGGTCCAATACTTGGGATAAATTTTTAATGGTAATGGGGTACATGTGGATCCAGATAAGATCCAAGTCATCTATGACTACCCACCCACGACCACACTAACCGAGCTTCAGAACTTCTTGGAACTTTCCAACTTGTATCGACGATTCATGTTTGGATTCTCCCATATTGCATGGGCCCTCATCCAAGTGACCAAGGGCGGTGGCAGGGAAACAGTCACATGGGGGAAGGCACAACAACGTGAATTTGATACTCTGAAGCATCGCTTATGCTCAGCTATAGTACTCACCTTACTCAATCTTCAAAAAACCATTCGAGATTGAGATTGATGCATCAGACTATGCAGTAGATGCATTTCTCACTCAACATGGTCATCTGATAGCATACAATAGTGAGACAGTCTCAAATACTTTCTGAAAATACCCCACCTATGACAAGGAAATTTTTTCCATTGTACAACCCTGTCATCAAGGGATACATTACATTATGGGAAAGGAGACAATCATCCACACTGATCACAAGCCTCTGTAGTTCATACAAACATAGGGGAAGTTACAGAACGACCACCATCAGAAGTGGTCCACCTACCTGTAGTAGTTCCATATCAACATCAAGTATAAGACATGGAGCACAAATCATGTCACTGAATGCCTCAGTCGACCTCTCGAGGCTGCACTCACCACCGTGCTCCATTCCTGTGGGCATGAGGCATCTGAGTGGCCCCAACTTTATCAGCAAGATCAAAACTTTGCCACCACCTATGAGCTCTTGGGTACATGCATGAATGTCACCGATTTTCACATTCAAGACTGACTATTATGCCATTTGGGTCATCTCTGTGTTCTTCCAAGTGAGCATGCAAAGAATATTTGGGAGGCTCACTACAGTTGGATGGTAGGACATTTTGGTGTGGAGAAAAATATGGTCGTTCTACATAAATATTTTTTTTGGCCAAAACTTCGATAGGACGTCTGCAAGTATATCATATATATCACTTTATGTTCCATTGCCAAGCCAACCATCAAGAAGTAAGGCTTATACACCCCTCTTCCTACTCTTGAGAGGCCTTGGGAATCCATCTCAATGGATTACATGTCTTTCCTTTGGTCCACCAAGTAAGGCAATGATCATGTATTTGTGGTGGTTGATTAGTTTTCAAATATGGCCATTCTCACAGCCTGTAAGAAGAGAAACACTGTAGCAGATATTGCCAAGATTTTCTTTGAATGAGTGTGGTTACACTTTGGGATACCACAAACCATCACCTTTGATCGGGACAGTAGGTTCCTCATCACATTTTTTTTGAGTCTCTGGTCATGGTTGGAGACCAAGCTCACTAAATCCATAGCCTACCACCCTCAAACCGATGGCCAAATAGAGGTCGTCAATCAGATGATTGTGCACACCCTGCGCATGTATAACTGTAAGAATCCATGTACATGGGATGAGATTCTTCCCTATGTTAATCAAAGCTACAACAGGGCTCTCCATAGATCCACCGACCATAGCTCCTTTCAAGTGAGTCTAGGATTCCAACCCTTGGGTCTCGTTAATGTTGCAATACCTATTGCAATAACACAGACATATTCTTCCCATGTTTAGTCTGAGGCCAACAAACCCACCAGATTCATTGAGTGGATTCAACACATCCACAAATAGGTCCATGAGATTTTGCAGAGCCAATGCTAAGTACAAGAAGTTCCATGATCAACAACAGGTACCACACAAGTTTCAGGTGGGATACAAGGTCTAGTTACATTTTCTGAAAGAGTGCCTTACAGGGCCCCATCAGAAGCTCCACCCACTCCTCTATGGGACTTACACTATCACCAAGGCTATGGGTAGCAATGATTTTGAGATCAACACTCCACCCTTCCTTGACTTGCACCTAGTGTTCAATGTGGACCTCCTTTAGCCATATTTTCCACCATTATTAGACACCTCAGAGATCACAGAACAACTGAAACCAATAGAGCTCAACCATGACTTCATGGAACATACATCCACTTATCATATAGTGAACACATAGGTCAAGGGCACTTGCCAATAGAATATCCAAATTTATTGGGTTATCAAGGCAGGGAAGCTCCTACACCAAGGAAAGTGGCTCACCCGAAGCCAAATTTAGCAGAAGTTTCCTCACCTGATGGGGGCACTCAACACAATGGATACTATTTTTTTGTAAGGAGGGAGGACTGATCTAGGTGGAAATTGGTGGCCACCCACCTGTTCCAACTAGCTCCTCTTGACAATTTTTAGTTCATCATGTTCTTTTGTACTTGTTTGTAATTGTGGATTCTACACTTTTGGGGTTGTTTGAATCCCTACACAGCTTCTAGGTGGAGATTAGCGGCCACCCACCAAATCCAACTGGCTTATTTTGGATGTTTTCATGTCACTACATATTTATGTTCTTCTAAGGCCATTTTGGGGCCCTAAACAATGTTTTTTTAGCTTTCCACAGTCAAATTGTAGACTGAGTCAAAGTTTGATAGCATAATGTGTAGTTCTTGAAAACACCTTTCCAATGGGCTATCATGCACCTAAAACATATGTCGTATGCAAAAGTTACGACCTCGGGAAGTTGGGGTACCAACTTACCCATCGGGGCCCACATAACTTTTGGTGTTTCATCTCCTAGGGTTAGGTTTTTGGATGTCTAGGGTTTTGGAATTTATGAGTAATGTTAAAAAGCCCTCTAGAGCCTCATTGTGATTATTCTTCTTAGACAGATCCACATAGCAGCCACATCTCTTCTCAGAGATAGCTACCACCATTCGAACAAGTGTTTTTAGTTCTGTAATTTTACAGTTTCAGCCTATTTTATTTATTCAATAGAAGTTATTGCTCACTGGATATCTATTATTGTTCTCCATATCTCTGCATTATCAACTGGTGACAAAGTTGATAATTTGAACATTATTATCCAATATTCGCCAATTTGTGATGTCTGGTATTGAAGGCCTGAAAATCATTTCAATTGAAAAACCATCATCAAGAGGTATGAACCTAGATTCCGCATTGGCCAATATATCTACATATATATATTGATTACACTGTATCTAAGTGATGTTGAATGCATTGAAAGAGTAGAGTAGATTCCATACCTCTTGTTGAAATGATTTGACATGCGGTGACAGGAAATGAATGGAATTTCTTACCTATCAAATGATTATTTATGAATTGTCGAATACCTTGAGATACTTCACCTTGAGATCAATGGCCTTTTTTTGACCTTGGACTAAAGCTTCATATTCCGCAGTGTTATTGGTGCATTCAAATTCTAAGCAAGAAGATATGTGTGTCTTGTGTTGTTCAAGATCAATCAACACACATCTTGCTCTGGCTCCTTCTTCTGTCTTAGAGCCATCAAAGAACATAGACCACATGTCAGAAATTTTTGTTTTGTTAATTGATATAAAATCTAAGTTAGTTAATATGTTACAAGTGCCATTATTTGTTTGTGGAAGTAATTTATATTGTAAATAGGGTTGTACTTTAGATGTCTCTGCTTCATAACATCAATGGTCATTCTCAAAGAAATAATTACCCAAGATGGAATGTGAAAAATTGATAGGTTCGTTCTTACCTTCTAATTTTGTTGTTACTATGTGTTTCAGGTGAGCTTCATTGTTTACCTGAATTTGATTTTCTTTACCTTTATATAGGAGCCACAATTAGTGTAATATCCCTAGGCCAAACCCAATTGTAATGTATATTAAAATGTACTTAAGCTGGTGAGTTGTTTGATATCTTTTTGTATGCACATTTCATGGCATAGTGTGTGCATGTACTGCGCAGTAAAATGATGAAGTGTGCACATTCCTGGATACCGCGCACAGCAACTTGAGTGCGCATGATTTTAAGGCCAGGTAGACATTTGTGTATATGTTGTGTTCTATAGGTTGGTGAGCCAATTATTATAAGCTAGGATGCTTATGTTTTGACTAGGCCAAAGAGACTAGATGATAAAGGCTAGTGCGCCCATTTGTGTATATGTCTCATAATTAATATAAAATACATCGTTGCGTGCATACCGACCACAATAAAAGATATGGGGGACTAAACTCCACTAGTTAGGGAAAGGGAGGGGCCTAAAGGTTAAGGAAAAGGGCTAAGCTAGGGAGCTTAACACAAAAAGGAATATTATATTAATATTTCTTAAATCATAAAGTATGGATAATTACAAGTGGGCCAAAGTAGCTCCCAACATGACAAGTGTCAAGTTGGGGACATGCATACATATTGTTGGGACTTAGTTCATTTTCCCATTGGGCCATCATATTTTCCATGATCTTTTTTCATCATTCTTCTCAAGATTCCTTCCATCATTCGATCATCCAGTCAATCATCCATGAGCATCCACACACCCAATGAGATATCTTTCGTATCGTCATAACTGTACCTGAACTTGTATCCATAGCCATTTTGTGTTGGTGTAGTTGGTTAGCTTGGGAGCTGTACTGAAGAAGCAGGTTTTCAGGCCCGTGGGATATTGAAGAGGTGAGTTTTTCAGGCCCATGAGAAATTTCTCTCTGGGTGAGAGAATTGTTGGGAATTGATTTCCTAAAGGTGATGAACTATAGCTACAGTGCTCTGAGACTTCTTGTCTAGCCTATTGTTGAAGCCCGGAAAGGAAGTGGGGTAGCCGAAGGACTATTGAGAAGAGAAGGGGCACACTTCCTGGGTGGGACAGGCATGTGTTGAATGAGGGACTGTAGGTTGTTAGTTTGAGTTGGAACCTGAGATGAAGTCTTTCCTGTTGTCTATGAGCCTTTAGCCTGGTTAGGAATCCCTCTACCCGGGTGGAGTTTAGTCCCAACTCGGGGGTGACTCACTGTTGAGAGTGATGAACAATGGGGTCTAAGGCTAGGAGGTTCGTGGAAGGTCTGCACGCAGTTGGTGACATTCTTACCAAGATAAGTGTCGATTGTGTGATAAATTTACATGTTGCATTGTTATTTACGTGCTTATTTTTATGGATTATCATATGTGTGGTTATAATTATTTTTATTTTTATGGGTATTTCCTGTATATGCTTACTATAATTTCAATGTGAATCTATGTATTTACAGATGGATTTGTATGTTTATGTTTATATATAATGCTTCCGCAAGAGTTATGTTTGTGTATATTTTAATTGCATACAGTTCGAAACATTTATGTGGCATAGCTCAGTTGGATGATGGGTATTGTTATCAAGCAGTTTTTATTTTAGGTCACAGGCTATAGGAAAGAGGACAAACTGGCGTAACAGGAACATTCCCCACCCAATGTCACCTCGATGGGGAGGTTCTTTCTGTTTAGGGACGTTATCCCAGGGGAGACGTCCCCGGTAACCTGGGGTTTGAAGAGGCAATGGATATAAGGTCAAGTGTTAAGATTTCCCTCCTCACACGTTACCACCAGTATCAGATAGCCCGGCCAATCAGCCAATAAAGAAGTGAAGTCCCTGTTGAAAACACCTGTTGGAACAAGATAACAACAACACAATACATATATTTGCAGGATATAACTCAAAGGGTTAGTACTTCTTAACTATCTAATTTCATTTAATAAGCAATGTAATAGATAAGATGAAGTCAACGTTCTGCTAAATAGCCTATGAAAGATCACCANTATTGTTGCTTTGTTACGGGCAAGTGTTCTCATTTGGGACTGTTATCGCGCAGTTTGTATTTTAGGTCACCGGCTATAGGATAGAGGACAAACTGGCGTAACAGGAACCTTCCCCAGCCAATGTCACCTCGATGGGGAGGTTCTTTCTGTTTAGGGATGTTAGCTCAGGGGAGACGTCCCTGGTAACCTGGGGTTTGAAGAGGCAAAGGATACAAGGTCAAGTGTTAAGATTTCCCTCCTCGCAGGTTACCACCAATATCAGATAGTCCGGCTAATCAGCCAATAAAAGAAGTGTAGGCCCTGTTGAAAACACTTGCCCGGAACAAGATAATAACAACACAATACGTATATTTGCAGGCTATAACTCAAAGGGTTAGTACTTCTTAACTATCTAATTTCATTTAATAAGCAATGTAATAGATAAGATGAAGTCAACGTTCTGCTAAATAGCCTATGAAAGATCACCAATTCATCAATATCTACCAAAATGACCAAGCCTACAGTATATCCAATCAACAACTTGTTCAGTAAATGCTTGACGTCATCATTTAATTGCTTATTTGTTAGCCAAAAAGGTTGTTGCGTCAGGTATGACGCCAGCCTAGGTTAGCAACGTTAGGGTTAGTTAGGGTTTCAAAAATTCAAAGTTTGAAAGATGATTTTGTACACTACAAGCTCAATGTTGGAGAAATTACCAGTGCCTTAAGGTAAATGGAGTCAAAGCAAGGGCCAAAAGTCTCGGGAGGATTCAAACTTAGAGACTGGAAGGTAGGGTTCCAAGGTGCTGCAATGGCAGGGCCCTAGAATCAAAACCCTAGGGGAAG
>SNQJ01S0012169.1:68438-128611 GCA_010110895.2 Picea sitchensis
TTCCAACACTTGAAACAATTATTAGCAAGTGATCCAATACTAAGGATTGTAGACCCAAATGACGACTTCATTGTATGCATAGATGCATGTAAAGAGGGACTTGGTGGAGTCCTCAGTCAAAATGACTTTGTTATATGTTATGAATCAAGGAAGTTGAAGGAGCATGAAAGACACTATACCACTCATGATTTGGAGTTGGAAACCATAGTGCATGCCTTGAGGAAATGGAGACACTACCTCATGGGGAAAAGGTTTGAGCTAAGAACATACCATAATGTTCTGAAATATTTATTTGATCAGCCAACTGTAAATGCTAGGCAAACCAGATGGTTAAAATTTCTAAGTGAATATGACTTTGATATAAAGCATATCAAGGGAAAAGAGAACAAAGTGGCTGATGCACTCAACAAAAGAGTACATGAATTGCATGCTACATTCATTATCATGTACCAATCAGATTTGAAAGACATAATTTTAGAGGTTGCAAAATTAGATTTGCAATACAAGGAACTAGTATCAAAATTAAAGCAAGGTATTTTGCAGCAGAAAATTGAAGAATACAAGCTAGATAATGATGAAATTCTCATGTACAGGGGCAGAATTTATGTACCAAATTATCAGGAATTGAAAAATATAATATTGAGGGAAATGCATAATGCACCTTATCTTGAGCACCCAGGTTATAAGAAAATTGTTGCAGCTATCAAAAGCCAATATTATTGGCCAGGCATGAAGAAAGAGGTTTCTGATTTTATTGCCAGATGTTTGGAATGTCAAAAGGTAAAGGTTGAGCATAGACACCTAGCTGGTTTGCTATACCCATTACCCATTCCTGAGTGGAAGTGGGAAGTTTTAACCATGGATTTCATCACTAAACTACCCAGAACAAACAAGCAACATGATTCTATCATGGTAGTGGTGGATAAGCATACTAAGGTTCTCCATTTTGTTCCAGTGAAGCTCACTCACAAAGCAACCAACATTGTTGATGTTTATATGAAATAAATTGCTCAATTACATGGAATACCCAAGACAATTGTGTATGACAGAGACCCAAAATTTACCTCAAAATTTTGGAAGGGATTATTTAATGGATTTGGAACAAATTTGAATTTTAGCATAGCTTATCATCCAGAATCGGATGGACAAACAGAGAGAGTGAATCAAGTGATTGAATATATGTTGAGGATGTATGTGATGGATAAACCATCAAAATGGGAAGACTACCTACACTTGGTAGATTTTTCTTATAACAATGGGTACCAAGCATCTCTAAAGATGAGCCCATTTGAGGCACTTTATGGCAGAAAGTGCAACACACCAGTAAGATGGGATAACCCAACAGACAGAGCAGTGGTTGGGCCAGATTTTCTCAAGGAAATGGAGGAGCAAATGATAAAAATAAAACAAAATTTAAAGGTTTCCCAAGACAAACAAAAAATCTATGTTGATAAGGGCATAACTCACAAGGAATTTCAAGTGGGTAACCATGTATTCCTGAAAGTGAAGGCCAACAGAAGTTCCCTAAAGTTGGGAAATTGTTCAAAGTTGGTAGCTCGCTATTGTGGGTCATTTGAAATCCTAGAGAGGATTGGTCCAGTAGCTTATATGATTGCATTGCCTGCATCTATGTTTGTTCATAATGTATTTCATGTATCATTACTCAAGAAATATATACCTGATGCTAATCATGTTATTGATTGGAATGTGATCCAGGTGGAGCAAGAAGGCGCTTTCCAAGTGCATCTGGTGCACATTATGCACCGGAAAATCAAACAACTCTGGAATCGAGCCATAGGGCTTGTAAATGTCCAATGGACTTGGTATGGTCCTAAGGACACTAGTTGGGAGCATGAGGATGCAATGCGGGCAAAATACCCGCATCTTTTTGAGGATTTTTGAAATTTTGTTGTATATGGGTACATGATGCACTAAGGACAATGCATAAATAAGGGGAGGGGATTGTAATATCCCTAGGCCAAACCCAATTGTAATGTAAATGAAAATGTACTTAAGTTGGTGAGTTGTTTGATATCATTTTGTATGCCCATTTCATGGCATAGTGCACACATGTACTGCGCAGTAAAATGATGAAGTGTGCACATTCTTGGATACCGTGCACAACAACTTTAGTGCACGTGATTTTGAGGCCAGGTAGTTTTTTGTGTATATGATGCGTTCTATAGGCTGGTGAGATAGTTATTATAAGCTAGGATGCTTATGTTTTGATTAGGCCATAGAGCCTTTATGTTAAAGGCCAATGCACCTATTTTTGTATATGTCTCATAATTAATATAAAATACATTGTTGCGTGCAGACTGACCACAATAAAAGATATGGGGAACTAAACTCCACTATTTAGGGAAATGGAGTGGCCTAAAAGTTAAGGAAAAGGGCTAAGCTAGGGAGCTTAAGCCAAAAAGGAATATTATATTAATATTTCTTAAATCATAAAGTATGGATAATTATATTATCCTAAGTTCTAAAGTTGGGGACAAGTGGGCCAAAGTAGCTCCCAACATGACAAGTGTCAAGTTGGGGACATGCATACATATTGTTGGGACTTAGTTCATTTTCCCATTTGGGCCATCATCTTTTCCATCATTTTTTTTCATCATTCTTCCCAGGATTCCTTCCATCATTCAATCATCCATGAACATGCACACACCCATTAAGCTATCTTTCGTATCTTCATTATTGTACCTGAACTCGTATCCATATCCATTTTGTGTTGGTGTAGCTGGTTAGCTTGGGAGTTAGACTAAAGAAGCAGGTTTTCAGGCCCGTGGGATATTGAAGAGGCGGGTTGTCAGGCCCGTGAACAATTTCTCTCTAGGTGAGAGAATTGCTGGGAATTGATTTCTAGAAGGTGTTGAACTGCAGCTACAGTTCTCTGAGACTTCCTATTCAGCCTATTGTTGAAGCCTGGAAAGGAAGTGGGGTAGTCGAAGGACTATTAAGAAAAGAATGGGAACACTTCCTTGGTGGGACAGGCATGTGGGGAATGAGGAATGGTAGGTTGTTAGTTTGAGTTGGCACCTGAGACGGAGTCTTTCTTGTTGTCTATGAGCCTTTAGCCTTGTTAGAAATCCCTTTACCCAGGTGGATTTTAGTCCCAGCTCGGGGGTGACTCACTGTTGAGAGTGATGAACAGTGTGGTCTAAGGCTGGGAGGTTCGTGGAAGGTATTCATGCAGTTGGTAACATTCTTACCAAGAGAAGTGCCAATTGTATGATAAATTTACATGATGCATTGTTATTTACGTGCTTATTTTTATGGGTTATCATATGTGCGGTTACAACTGTGTCTATTTTTATGGGTATTTCATGTATATGGTTACTGTTATTTCAGTGTGAATCCATGTATTTAAAGATGTATTTGTATGTTTATGTTTATATATAATGCTTCCGCAAGAGTTATGTGTGTGTATATTTTAATTGCATATATTTAGAAAAATTTATGTGGCATAGCTCAGTTGGATGTTGGGTATGTTACAATATGTTCTGCAGAGAGAACATTAAGAGTTCTGTAGCATAGCGTGGCCCGACATGGGTGGCTGGGGACATTACAGTTAGGACTATTCGGTAGAAAAGTAACCTTGAAGTTTGGTCGACCAATCCCTACTCAAAAGCAAACCATAAATTTTTGGTATATCAACAACAATTATATCTATAGTTTGATGCACCCTAGAATCAAATAAAATCCTAATTAAGACATCTTTGAGTTCTCCCTTTACTTTAAAATATGTTCTATCCAACTATATGTTCATATTTTGAGTCATTTGCAGAACAACATTTATCTTTTGGCAGACTGAAAAATGCATAATGTTAGAGGACGCACCTGAATATGCCAAACAATTATGCACATTGAAATTGAAAATTTCATGAGTGAGCAGAAAAGGTGGGACCTGTGACTTCGATTATGCGCCTATACTTGTTGCATTTATGGCTATCGCGATTTCTACCTTACGTTTTTCCTATAACTCATTATTCAGAAGGATTTTGTCAGTAGTAGCAACAATTTTTTTTTTATCATCGTCGGAGTTGAAATCATCATGTAGTAGCTCATGCTGTCGTGGTAATGAGTATGTATCAAACATGGAGATTTTGGATTTTGTTTTCTTCATATAATTTATTGCATTATAGTCTAGGGCATGTGTGTTTGGGTTGCCCATTGTTTGGAATATATTTAAGCTCACATGTTTTGTCGTTATTTATTGTTGTTCCCAACTGCGTTAGATGTACTGAACCTGTATTTGTTCTCTTGGACAATATTTCTTGATTTGTCATTGGTTTTCAACTGGGATTGGTCATTTATCTTTAGGGTAGAAGGGGGAGGAGTAATATTCCTGAGAGGAATATTCTTTTCTTTGGAAGAAGTGGTGTCAGGAGCTTGACCTTCATTGTGTAGATTGTAATTCCTTTGAGCAATAAATTTGATTATTGGTGTATCTTCCACAAATATCATGTCTATATGCTCATCATCTGAGTCCAGGAACCAGTCCCAAAAATGCATAGCAGACTATGGGGGAACCTCTTCAGTAGTATCATTTGCAGCTTTTGTATGATGTTCATTTTATAAACTTTGTTGATCCAATGATTGGTTGATTACTATGTTCATGGAGTTGACCCACTGAGGGTAAGTTCGTTAAGAGTGATTTTGTTGGTGATAAGAGCAGAAATTACCATTGTTGAAGTTGTCTAAGTTTAAGGCCATCTTAGAGGGTTTGGGTGGTCTTTGTGGATTGTCTTGTTTCTTAAAGAATGGGTGAAAAATTATAGTCTTTGATGATCCTTTGCCAATGTTCTTCTTGAGATCTACAACTTTGTTTGATAACTTTTTAACTAATTTCACCACATTGTCAATATCTTTTGGCTCCTTTTCAGGTGGCTTTGTTAGCAACAAAGGTTTCTTTCAAGATTATTTTATTTCCTCAGGATGTGAGTGATAATCATAAGAGGATAATTCCCTTTCCACCATTTTTTATTCATTGAAATTAAGGGCCAAAGTGTTCTTATTATCCTGTTTGAAAAACATACCTATAGAAGGAATCAATGCTGTCATATAATAGTCAATGGATAAGGACTGAGTGGGAGCTGTATCATTAGTGAACTTTGTTAAGACATTGATAAATATATGGTTGAATTATTTTACCTTTTCTCTTTTATCCATATTAATTGACCCTAACTCCTTATACAAAGATGTAGTTGTTTTCCTTTCCCAAATTGTTCTGATGAAAACCCTCTCAAACGCGTCCCAATTGACTATAGAACCAACTGGAAGACGGAAACACCATGTAGACACTCTACCCGAGAAGGTGTAAGGAAATAATATATAAACCATGTCTTCATGTTGAATATTCAGTAGGTGAGTAGCGAGGAAGAAGCTGTTTAAGTGCTCTTCTATCGACCTGGATTTGTACGGATCAAATTTTGGAAGGCTCTTGTCTGATTTCCTAAGAATTTCATGTAATCTTCCAGCTAAATTTAAGGCACCTTGGGACATCCACCATGGGATTACTACCCTTTGATCTCTACGTTCACCCATGATCTGTTACAAAATGATTTTTGGGTTTTCAGTTTCAAGGTTATCCTCGGGTTCAAAAAGTGTATGTGTGACTCAGATCAAGGGTATCGGGACTTCTTGTAAAGAAATTTCAATAAGATCATCTATGGAGTCAACGTAAATATCGGGATGTGTATTAGGTATTTTCAAACGGGTTGATTTATTTCTTGGAAACTCAGAGGCTACTGGAAACTTACCAAGTAGATTTGTGTAAGCACGTGTAATACGACGAGTTTTAGAGAAATATTCTTGTGGTACTCGGCGGAAAGTCTCTGAATATGTTTCAAGACTACCTGAGGAATTTCCGAAATTAGGATTCAAGTCTTCGTAGGTAATTTCTTGTTTGGAAAAATGTGAGGGAACATGGTGGGATTGGGGTTATTTTCTAAAGATTTATTTTGGTTGTGTATTTTTTTTATCTAAGCCATAACAATGGCCCTCCTTCTAGCCCCAATTCTATTGATGCAGAAGAATTCACCTGACAATGATAAGGGGTACTCCCCGGTACACGGTCCCAACTAGATTATGCACCAGTTGGTTTAGGAGACCCATTCTGAATTTGGCCTAGCTACCATTTCTATTTTTGGGGTTTTACCAGTTGCAACCCAGTCTACCGATGAAGATGGATGATGAATGGATATGCAATACAAATATGTAGATGAAGACTATGTATTGAAAGCAAACTAATCTATTTCTAATCTATCCTACCCTATACGAGCTAGGATCATCTAAGGTAATTGGGTGAGCTGTAAATGAAACCAAACACTATAGAAAATCCCCACACATGTAGATGAAATAAAAGTGAAAAATCATAAACAAGTGCATACATACATATAACTAGAACAGACTAAATAGTATTTCCGCATACGTTAACAACTCAACAATCTCATGACTTAAAGATATGAGAAAGAATAATCAAAATTGTAGAATAACATAGAGTGCATAAGATCAGTCCATAGGAAAACAAACATTCTTACAATCCATGTGATTATCATACATCCCACTTGAAGTAGTTCACAACAAAGACAAATTCACACACAAATTCTTCTTTCTTGCAGAAAACAGGCCCTGAGGGATTCTCAATATTCATTAATAAAGTATAAGTTCTTGAATTAGTTCTTGGATATATACCATTCTTGAAGAGCCTCTACAAAATGGGCATCTTCCCTCTTTTATACAATAATTTGTAACTCATGAGTGAAGAGCCTCGACAACTGATCTTCTATGATTTTTTCTATCATGCACTTTGTCTACAAGTTTTTACGTGACCATATTTTTACCAAGCTTGTCTAATGGGGTAGTCAACAACCTTTAATTAACTCCGGCATGGCCTTGTGTAGTTTAGAGCATATGACCATTTATTTGGTGACCTATTTATCAACTCTTTGCCAGGCCTGTTGGAAGAAATCTAGTGAATACAGATCTATCTTCCTCTTTGAGGTTGATGGTCGATATAGCTCAGTTGATGCATCAAGATTCTATGCAATCCACCTGGAAATATCGTTGATGCCTTCTCAAATCATGTTGAATTGAGTAATTTTTGCTTGTATTTGACTATTTTTCTCTATGATTGTGGTAGTTTCTTGTTGGAAGAGGTATAAGTTAGCATACATATCTATAATGGCATCTTCGAGTTCTTTCATAACTTTCTCATCACTGGACTTGAAACTCTACATACTACTTTTATAGACTCTTGTTGGTGTTGAATGGTGCCTCTGTGCTAGTGTCCACTAATGAAACTTCTTGGATATCAGTATCCATCAGTTGAGTGTCATCATCTCTCATCTCAACACCATTATTTCATCTTTCTTCATTAGCTACTTTCTTTGTTTATTCTTTGGCTGATTTTTTTGTAGCTTCTCTTTCTTTTGTTGCTTCTTTTTATACTGCCTCTTTCTGCTCAATCTCCTTTCGTGTTGTTTCTTTTTCTTCTGCCTCAGCCTTAGGTTTCTCTACTTCAAGCTTTCCCTTTTTCTTGGAAGAATCATTCTTCTTCTTAGATACTTTTTATTTATCTCTCCTTTTCTTGTCTGTTGGGGCTTCCTCTTCTTCTCTGGAAATTGAATGTATAGAGACAGAAGGGGGGGATGGCCTCTCCACTTCTTCTTCTACTTCTTTCATTTTGGATTCTTCCCTTGTCTTTTCTTCATATGTGATTATACCTATGGGTTGGCCATGTCTATTGAAGATAATATCATCATAAGTACGCTCATTGTGATGCACCTCTTCTTCATCCCGGATGTTTGTTGTGTATTCCCATTGAAGGCCTATCTTGTTGAAATAATACTTTACGACCCCTTTTGGGTCATGTATTCTAAATATTTATTCTCCAAAGTGGTAAGAAAGTAGGGTGTTCACTTCTTCCTATGCCATTTTGGTATTTGAGAAAATGTAATTGGTGGTGTAGAGTCATAATGGTGGCCATACATCCTTCTTGGCTCAAGTGTCCATAGCCCCGATGGAGTCACCCCGGTGTCACAAGCCTTGCTTCACTATCGGTGAGAATCCATATCCTCAGAGATACTTGCATGTCACATGTCATCTAGAATATCTTTCCCCAAGATTTTACATTTAATAAAATTTCATTCTCTTTTGTTTAGAGAGAGGTGGATTGGGGGATTCTAGTTCTCCTTTAAAGGCACTAGGTATGAAACCTGTGATAGTGAGATTTGATAACTTGATTATAGATGAGTGAACTCCCTGAGTCACGTTCTATGGAATACTATAGACATATCTCCCAAATAATTTCATATTAGTCCATACAATGCAACGATATGTTCTTAGGTAAGGTCCATGGTTCTTTGCTTTGTTGTACTATTCTTGTGTATTGATGAGCTATGTTCCTCTATTAGATCTAACTTGGGGTAGTGCATAATAAATATATATGGTTAATATGGGATGAGTTTAGAAGCCAGGTGACATAGTTATTAGGTTATTAACACCAGATGTGATATGATTTAAAATCATGACGATACCTAATCCATCAAAAATTCAAGAAACCCGAGATGGTATTTTTCATGAAGAAAAACAAAAAACTTGAAAATCGAACAAGTTAGAAAATACTAAAAATTAAATGGAAAACAAAGTAGAAGTTGTGCATGAAATAAAAAATGAAAGCTAGACTTTTATTTATGTACAAAGGAGGAACTTCCACAAAGGATAGTTGATGTAGTGCTTGAGAATATGGAAATTAATAGGGAGGAGGTCATCTTCCCCTTGAATATTTTGTAGCGAGTAAGTACCTTGGCCAATATTCTCCTTGATAACCTAGGGTCCAAGCCATAATTGTTGGAATTTTGAATGTTTTCCTTTATCTTCATGTGGCTTGTCCCATTTGAGGATTAAATCCCCAACTTGGAACTCTTTCTCACCAGCAAATTTCTTATCAAACCATCGTTTAACGGTCTGTTGATGAGCTTCAAACTTGCCTTTAGATTTGGCGTGTATTTATTCTAAGCTTAGAAAGGTATTGATACGTCGTTGAATGATGGTACATTCTCTTCCTTGAGACTGTTGAGTGAGTTTTAGGGAAGGAAGGTAGATATTCGAGGGCAAAACAACTTCCTTCCCATAGACAACAAAATATGGGGAAGTCCCTATAGAGGACTTATGGGTGACGCGATCATCCCAGAGGGAATTTGATAGAGAATTGTGCCAATTTATATGGTGATCAACTATGGCTCGTTTGAGGATCTATATTAGGTTCTTGTTTGTAGATTTAGCCAAGCCATTACCCTGAGGATAATAGTTGGTTGAGTACTTCAAAATAATTCCCTTTTCCAAGGAAAATTAAGATAACTGGAAAGATAAAAAATAAATTGCATTATCAAATACTAGAGAGTTAGGAATTCCAAACCTTGTGATGATGTATTATTCAAGAAAATTAATCTCTACCTCTTCATTCACTTTTATTAGTGGTATTTCTTCAATCCAATGTGTAAAATAATCAGTAGTGGTTAGAATATACCTATGTTTCTTAAAGGAATTGGGAGTAATCTCACCAATGATGTCCAACCCCCATTGTTCGAAGGGTTCTTCAAAAACAACATGCTGGAGTGAGATAACATCTTTGTAGTCTCTTCTTGTGGCTTTCTAGCATGCTTCTTAGCTTCGTGAATATGCATGAGCATCTCTGAACATTGTGGACCAGTAGTATCCAGATCTTAATATCTTGTGAGTTGTTGTGTCTCCTGAAAAATGGCCTCTTGTTNTTCCAAACCTTGTGATGATGTATTATTCAAGAAAATTAATCTCTACCTCTTCATTCACTTTTATTAGTGGTATTTCTTCAATCCAATGTGTAAAATAATCAGTAGTGGTTAGAATATACCTATGTTTCTTAAAGGAATTGGGAGTAATCTCACCAATGATGTCCAACCCCCATTGTTCGAAGGGTTCTTCAAAAACAACATGCTGGAGTGAGATAACATCTTTGTAGTCTCTTCTTGTGGCTTTCTAGCATGCTTCTTAGCTTCGTGAATATGCATGAGCATCTCTGAACATTGTGGACCAGTAGTATCCAGATCTTAATATCTTGTGAGTTGTTGTGTCTCCTGAAAAATGGCCTCTTGTTGGTCCGTCATGCATGTCTTTAAGAACCTTATCAGCGTCTTGTTTTTTGAGGCACCGAAGTAGCACTCCATCATAGTTCATTCTAAACATGATGCCATGTAACAAATGATATTGTAGGGATTTCAATATGAGTTTTATTTTCTGCTTAGCATTAAGGGGAACCGGGGGTGTTCCATGTTGATGGTAATATTTGAGATTGTTATAATATTATCCTTCAATATTTGCAATGTAAGGAACCTGTTGTGTATACATTTTTGGTTCCTCTTGCAATCTATCTTATTCTTGATCTTCCTCACCAGTATCTTGTGTTCCTAGTTTGCAAAGTCCTTGACCTTTTACGATGTTGGTTGGTTTAAACTCCAGGTCATAATCTTGTAAGACTATCATCCAATTATCGCGTCGCTCTCCCAACTCTCTTGGATGAAAAGAGACATGACCTATGGGTGAGCGACGATAAATTTCATGTGATTCTTTAGAATATAAGGTCTGAATGTTTTATTTATTTATGCACAGAAAAATCTTGTTTATCCACCAGTGGATAGTTCATCTCAGCACCTTGTAGCCTAGTGCTCATGAATGCAACATGATATTTGTCTCCTTTCTCATCCTTGTGTGTGAGAATTGTTACAATGAAATGATCAGACGCAAAGGTGTACAGTAAGAAATCCTTGGTGAAATTTGTACTTCATAGATATGGGATGGTAGCTATGGCGACTTTGATATTCTCGAATGATTCCTTCTCCACTGGTGTCCACAAAGGATAGTTGATGTAGTGCTTGAGAATATGGAAATTAATAGGGAGGAGGTCATCTTCCCCTTGAAGATTTTGTAGCGAGTAAGTACCTTGGCCAATCTTCTCCTTGATAACGTAGGGTCCAAGCCATAATTGTTGGAATTTCGAATGTTTTCCTTTATCTTCATGTGGATTGGCCCATTTGAGGATTAAATCCCCAACTTGGAACTATTTATCACCAGCAAATTTCTTATCAAACCATTGTTTAACGGTCTGTTGATGAGTCTCAAACTTGCCTTTATCTTTGGCATGTATTTATTCTAAGCTTAGAAAGGTATTGATACGTCGTTGAATGATGGTACATTCTCTTCCTTGAGACTGTTGAGTGAGTTTTAGGGAAGGAAGGTAGATATTCGAGGGAATAACAACTTCTTTCCCATAGACAACAAAATATGGGGAAGTCCCTATAGAGGCCTTATGGGTGACGCGATCATCCCAGAGGGAATTTGATAGAGCATTGTGCCAATTTATATGGTGATCAACTATGGCTCGTTTGAGGATCTAGATTAGGTTCTTGTTTGTAGATTTAGCCAAGCCATTACCCTGAGGATAATAGTTGGTTGAGTACTTCAAAATAATTCCCTTTTCCAAGGAAAATTAAGATAACTGGAAAGATAAAAATAAATTGCATTATCAAATACTAGAGAGTTAGGAATTCCAAACCTTGTGATGATGTATTATTCAAGAAAATTAATCTCTACCTCTTCATTCACTTTTATTAGTGGTATTTCTTCAATCCAATGTGTAAAATAATCAGTAGTGGTTAGAATATACCTATGTTTCTTAAAGGAATTGGGATTAATCTCACCAATGATGTCCAACCCCCATTGTTTGAAGGGTTCTTCAAAAACAACATGCTGGAGTGAGATAACATCTTTGTAGTCTCTTCTTGTGGCTCTCTAGCATGCTTCTTAGCTTCGTGAATATGCATGAGCATCTCTGAACATTGTGGACCAGTAGTATCCAGATCTTAATATCTTGTGAGTTGTTGTGTCTCCTGAAAAATGGCCTCTTGTTGGTCTGTCATGCATGTCTTTAAGAACCTTATCAGCGTCTTGTTTTTCGAGGCACCGAAGTAGCACTCCATCATAGTTCATTATAAACATGATGCCATGTAACAAATGATATTGTAGGGATTTCAATATGAGTTTTATTTTCTGCTTAGCATTAAGGGGAACCGGGGTTGTTCCATGTTGATGGTAATATTTGAGATTGTTATAATATTATCCTTCAATATTTACAATGTAAGAAACCTGTTGTGTATACATTTTTGGTTCCTCTTGCAATCTGTCTTATTCTTGATCTTCCTCACCAGTATCTTGTGTTACTAGTTTGCAAAGTCCTTGACCTTTTATGATGTTGGTTGGTTTAAACTCTAGGTCATAATCTTGTAAGACTATCATCCAATTACCGTGTCGCTCTCCCAACTCTCTTTGGATGAAAAGAGACATGACCTATGGGTGAGCGACAATAAATTTCATGTGATTCTTTGGAATATAAGGTCTGAATGTTTTATTTATTTATGCACAGAAAAATCTTGTTTGTCCACCAGTGGATAGTTCAGCTCAGCACCTTGTAGCCTAGTGCTCATGAATGCAACATGATATTTGTCTCCTTTCTCATCCTTGTGTGTGAGAATTGTTGCAATGAAATGATCAGACGCAAAGGTGTACAGTAATAAATCCTTGGTGAAATTTGTACTTCATAGATATGGGATGGTATCTATGGCGACTTTGATATTCTCAAATGATTCCTTCTCCACTGGTGTCCACAAAGGATAGTTGATGTAGTGCTTGAGAATATGGAAATTAATAGGGAGGAGGTCATCTTCCCCTTGAAGATTTTGTAGCAAGTAAGTACCTTGGCCAATCTTCTCCTTGATAACGTAGGGTCCAAGCCATAATTGTTGGAATTTCGAATGTTTTCCTTTATCTTCATGTGGCTTGTCCCATTTGAGGATTAAATCCCCAACTTGGAACTCTTTCTCACCAGCAAATTTCTTATCAAACCATCGTTTAACAGTCTGTTGATGAGTCTCAAACTTTGCTTTAGCTTTGGCGTGTATTTATTCTAAGCTTAGAAAGGTATTGATACGTCGTTGAATGATGGTACATTCTCTTCCTTGAGACTGTTGAGTGAGTTTTAGGGAAGGAAGGTAGATATTCGAGGGCAAAACAACTTCTTTCCCATAGACAAGGAAATGTGGGGAAGTCCCTATAGAGGCCTTATGGGTGACGCGATCATCCCAGAGGGAATTTGATAGAGCATTGCGCCAATTTATATGGTGATCAACTATGGCTCGTTTGAGGATCTAGATTAGGTTCTTGTTTGTAGATTTAGCCAAGCCATTACCCTGAGGATAATAGTTGGTTGAGTACTTCAAAATAATTCCCTTGTCCAAGGAAAATTAAGATAACTGGAAAGATAAAAAATAAATTGCATTATCAAATACTAGAGAGTTAGGAATTCCAAACCTTGTGATGATGTATTATTCAAGAAAATTAATCTCTACCTCTTCATTCACTTTTATTAGTGGTATTTCTTCAATCCAATGTGTAAAATAATCAGTAGTGGTTAGAATATACCTATGTTTCTTAAAGGAATTGGGATTAATCTCACCAATGATGTCCAACCCCCATTGTTCGAAGGGTTCTTCAAAAACATGTTGGAGTGAGATAACATCTTTGTAGTATCTTCTTGTAGCTTTCTAGCATGCTTCTTAGCTTCGTGAATATGCATGAGCATCTCTGAACATTGTGGACCAGTAGTATCCAGATCTTAATATCTTGTGAGTTGTTGTGTCTCCTGAAAAATGGCCTCTTGTTCGTCTGTCATGCATGTCTTTAAGAACCTTATCAGCGTCTTGTTTTTCGAGGCACCGAAGTAGCACTCCATCATAGTTCATTCTAAACATGATGCCATGTAACAAATGATATTGTAGGGATTTCAATATGAGTTTTATTTTCTGCTTAGCATTAAGGGGAACCGGGGTTGTTCCATGTTGATGGTAATATTTGAGATTGTTATAATATTATCCTTCAATATTTGCAATGTAAGTAACCTGTTGTGTATACATTTTTGGTTCCTCTTGCAATCTGTCTTATTCTTGATCTTCCTCACCAGTATCTTGTGTTACTAGTTTGCAAAGTCCTTGACCTTTTACAATGTTGGTTGGTTTAAACTCCAGGTCATAATCTTGTAAGACTATCATCCAATTACAGCTTCGCTCTCCCAACTCTCTTTGGATGAAAAGAGACATGACCTATGGGTGAGCGATGATAAATTTCATGTGATTCTTTAGAATATAAGGTCTGAATGTTTTATTTATTTATGCACAGAAAAATCTTTTTTATCCACTAGTGGATAGTTCAACTCAGCACCTTGTAGCCTAGTGCTCATGAATGCAACATGATATTTGTCTCCTTTATCATCCTTGTGTGTGAGAATTGTTACAATGAAATGATCAGACGCAAAGGTGTACAGTAAGAAATCCTTGGTGAAATTTGTACTTCATAGATATGGGATGGCAGCTATGGCGACTTTGATATTCTCGAATGATTCATTCTCCATTGGTGTCCACAAAGGATAGTTGATGTAGTGCTTGAGAATATGGAAATTAATAGGGAGGAGGTCATCTTCCCCTTGAAGATTTTGTAGCGAGTAAGTACCTTGGCCAATCTTCTCCTTGATAACGTAGGGTCCAAGCCATAATTGTTGGAATTTTGAATGTTTTCCTTTATCTTCACGTGGCTTGTCCCATTTGAGGATTAAATCCCCAACTTGGAACTCTTTCTCACCAACACATTTCTTATCAAACCATCGTTTAACGGTCTGTTAGTGAGTCTCAAACTTGCCTTTAGCTTTGGCGTGTATTTATTCTAAGCTTAGAAAGGTATTAATACGTCGTTGAATGATGGTACATTCTCTTCCTCGAGACTGTTGAGTGAGTTTTAGGGAAGGAAGGTAGACATTCAAGGGAAAAACAACTTCTTTCCCATAGACAAGGAAATATGGGGAAGTCCCTATAGAGGCCTTATGGGTGACGCGATCATCCCAGAGGGAATTTGATAGAGCATTGTGTCAATTTATATGGTGATCAACTATGGCTCATTTGAGGATCTAGATTAGGTTCTTGTTTGTAGATTTAGCCAAGCCATTACCCTTAGGATAATAGTTGGTTGAGTACTTCGAAACAATTCCCTTTTCCAAGGAAAATTAAGATAACTGGAAAGATAAAAAATAAATTGCATTATCAAATACTAGAGAGTTAGGAATTCCAAACCTTATGATGATGTATTATTCAAGAAAATTAATCTCTACCTCTTCATTCACTTTTATTAGTGGTATTTCTTCAATCCAATGTGTAAAATAATCTGTAGTGGTTAGAATATACCTATGTTTCTTAAAGGAATTGGGATTAATCTCACTAATGATGTCCAACCCCCATTGTTCGAAGGGTTATTCAAAAACAACATGCTGGAGTGATATAACATCTTTGTAGTCTCTTCTTGTGGCTTTCTATCATGCTTCTTAGCTTTGTGAATATGCATTAGCATCTCTGAACATTGTGGACCTGTAGTATCCAGATCTTAATATCTTGTGAGTTGTTGTGTCTCCTGAAAAATGGCCTCTTGTTGGTCCATCATGCATGTCTTTAAGAACCTTATCAACGTCTTGTTTTTCAAGGCACCGAAGTAGCACTCCATCATAGTTCATTCTAAACATGATGCCATGTAACAAATAATATTGTAGGGATTTCAATATGAGTTTTATTTTCTGCTTAGCATTAAGGGGAACCGGGGTTGTTCCATGTTGATGGTAATATTTGAGATTGTTATAATATTATCCTTCAATATTTGTAATGTAAGGAACCTGTTGTGTATACATTTTTGGTTCCTCTTGCAATCTGTCTTATTCTTGATCTTCCTCACCAGTATCTTGTGTTACTAGTTTGCAAAGTCATTGACCTTTTACGATGTTGGTTAGTTTAAACTCCAGGTCATAATCTTGTAAGACTATCATCCAATTACCGCGCCGCTCTCCCAACTCTCTTTGGATGAAAAGAGACATGACCTATGGGTGAGCGACGATAAATTTCATGTGATTATTTAGAATATAAGGTCTGAATGTTTTATTTATTTATGCACAGAAAAATCTTGTTTATCCACCAGTGGATAGTTCAGCTCAACACCTTGTAGCCTAGTGCTCATGAATGCAACATGATATTTGTCTCCTTTCTCATCCTTGTGTGTGATAATTGTTGCAATGAAATGATTAGACGCAAAGGTGTACAGTAAGAAATCCTTGGTGAAATTTGTTCTTCATAGATATGGGATGGTAGCTATGGCGACTTTGATATTCTCGAATGATTCCTTCTCCACTGGTGTCCATTTAAACTGAACATATTTATTAATCATTCTTTGAAGTGGTTTAACAATTTTACAAAAATATTGAAGGAATATCCTACACAAAATTCATTTTGCCAAAAATTAATTGCATTGATTTCTTACTATGTTGTGGAGGGATTTGTAGAATGGCTCTTGTCCTTTCCAGGTCCACCAAAATTCCATATTTGGAAATCACATGCTCGAGCAGTATTCCTTCGAAAACAACAAGCACAATATTCTCGGGATTCAATGAGATCCCATATTTTTTACATCCTTCAAATATATGTTTCACATGTTTTGGGTGGTCTTCCCTCTTCTTTGAGTAAATGGTGACATCATCGATATAAACCACCATGCTTTAACAGATTAACCCTTTGAAATAAATACCCATTTCCCTTTGAAAAGAGCTCCTTAATTAATCAAACCAAAGGGAAGTCTCATGTATACGTACATCCCCCACTTGGTCCGAAACATGGTCTTTAATTGGTCGGGTTCTGCCATGAGAACTTGGTTATATCATGAAAAAATGTCTAGAAAAGAAAACAACTTGGAGATAGAGACGAGTTGCAAGATCTGCTCCATAGAGGGGAAAGGATAGTTGTCTTTGTCAAAAGCATGATTTAGGTTCTATAAATATATACATGTTATGATTTCTTTTGACTTATTTCTAACGGTCACCTTTCACGAATATTGTCCCTTGCGTACAAGTGAACTTTCCCTTGGATTATTGACCTATATACCACGACAAAAAATCATTTGGACACTACCATTCCTATAAATTCATTTTTATTATTGAAAAAGAGAGGAGAAGGTGAAGTAGGATGCACTGTGTTTACGATGTTTGTCCTAGATACTACTATCTGCAATCTTGATCCAACTCCCAGCGCAAATCAATACCTATTGTTGTCACAAGAGTCGAATCTAGGTTGTAATAGAGCCGAGCCTTAGCACATTTTGAATGAAAAATTTATTTGTTGTTCAGAGCTTGACTTGGGTTGCAGCGAGCCAATCCCTGAAAATTGCTTTAGAGTATGTTTCTAACCTAATACACTCAGATATGGCTTTCTCAATAAGCAAGGTTTTTTACTCAAAGAATATTCAGTAAACACAGTAAGAAGGCCATATTTTTTATAAGACAAGATATTTTAATAAGTTTGGTGGTTGCACAGATTTGAAAAGGGCCTATTGGGCAATGGAGTCAAGTAAAAACCAAAGAAAAGGGATAATGGCAGTGATTTTTCCACTTGAGGGAAATGAGGCAAAGTAAGTCTATCTTTTAGCAATTGATAATCATGATATAGTAGCAGAAAAAGAAAACGAAAAGTCCATCATAGTGAAACATCTAACAAGGATGAATTTTCACTACAACTTTAGAGGAAAAAGACTAAAGGTCAATAACTAGGTGCAGAGCACTAATCTTGAGTGAATTCTGGCCAGCTATCATTGAAACACAACACATATCAACTGTGTGTAAGGAGCATGCAAAATGAATTCCAAACAAATTTTAACTCAGTCGATCAAGGAAGAGATAAATAGTATGAATATAAGAAAACAGAGAGCATACTGAAAGAATTGACTGTGATGAATCTCACAATATCAAGTGAACATGCCTCTTCTACATTACTCCATTCCAGGTTTTCAGAATATCTCCACATTCAATAGGAGCCCTCTCCAAAAGAGGTTTCCCCCCTAGCCCCACTTTATTACAATGGATGAACCTTTATATAAATTCCCTCTCTCAAGGAGGTTGAATCCGCATAATAGGATACCTAACTCAAAATAAACTAACTTCAATCGTCTTTAACTAATCATAATAGTAATCCGAACTGATTTAAAAGCACAAATAAATCCTAATTTCCAGCGAACTGTCTATAGCAGTGTATGCATTTGATTCGCCTCCATGCGCAAAAATATCTGAAGTTGTCAAGAGTTCATAATGAATAGCCAGATCAACATTAGGAATATCAAGACCACGGGAAGCTACATCAATAGCAATCATCACGTTAAAACGTCCCTCACGAAATCCAGCAAGAGTCTTCTCTCATTGATTCTGTGAAATATCACCATGCAAAGGTTCACAGGAAAGGACCCAACCCAGTGCCACAGATAGACTATCTGCATCTCACTTTGTTTGAGTGAAAATGATACATTTTCCCCCTTTAGCATATTCAGTTATCAATGGGTTGATAATGGAGTGTTTCCCATAGGTGGATGCGGAAATAGAATAAAGTGATATTCCGGCTACCAACTTTTGAGATGATTCACCAACAAGATCAATAACAATAGGATCATTTAAATATTTCCTCAAAAGCCTCTGCACCCAGACAGGCATTGTAGTAGAAAAAATCATACTCTGGCATTTTTTCGGCAACCTCTCCATAATCACCTCAACGTCTTCATCAAATCTCACATTTAGTATCTGGTGAGCCTCATCCAAAACAATAAACTGTACTTCTGACAAGAATAGTGCACCTCGATTGATTAGATCAATAATGCGACCAGGTGTTCCGACAACATTATCTAAACCCCTTCTAAGAACATTGATTTGGCTCATTATAGGTAAACCCCCATAACAACAAAGAGTATCTAGGCTTGGAGCAGATTCTTGAAATTCTTTATCAACTTGTTTTGCAAGTTCTCATGTTGGAGCCAAAATGAGTGCTAAGGGATATGACCCACGCCCAATTTTACGGTTGTGTTGAATGATTTTGTCCAGGATTGGGATTCCAAAGGTGAAAGTCTTTCCAGTTCCATTACAGGCTCTACGATTTGATGCCAGCCAAAGTCCGTGTGCGAATACGACTAACATAATCTTATAATTAACAAACGGAACCCTACCCATTGGCACGATGATTGGAACCGTGATTTCGGCCTTCGGGATTTCGGAGGAAGTGGCATAATGTCGTTTGTTAGACGATGGTCAAAATCCCGAAACAAATACATAATAATGTGACTACAATCTCCACGTTTCCATAGATTGATTTAATTTTTTAAAATGTTAATTTCATATACAATCTAATTCATTAATCCAATCTACGTGATGGATGGTATCGTAGATCTCGATCGTTCCTTGATCATTTGTTTTAGAGATTCGTGAAAATTCCTGATGTCGTTCGTCCCCAAAGGAACCTCGTGCAGTGACTGCGTGCTTCCAATTCTACAACTAATCGTTCCTGTTGCTATCATGTAAGAAGGATGTTTTGAAACTAACTCTTGTAGCTTATTTCTTGACGATCCTAATCTCAGGCTCTGTGCTACAGTTTCATCTTCACACTCTAAACTTACTTGAGTTGCACACAGACAAGTTTTTGACAACATTATTACAAAGTTTGTAGAGAAAGGAATATAAAATGAAGATAAGAGATCAACTACGAAACAATAAGATGAACTATTCAAATGGGTGTTCAAAAAGGTTCTCCGGAGCTCCATTTCTTGAACATCACAAATCCTTGTTGAGGCTTGTATTCCAGGGCTACATGTCTACTGAAGTAACTTGATGAAATGACTTCCAGCTCTTGATAACCAATCCATTCCTCCCCAGGTTTGAGTGTGATAGGCTTTTCAACTGTTGTAGCTTTAATGGAAACCATGTGCATATATTCATCATCTCCAAAATCAACCATCGCTTTTGATTTCTTATCCCAGGGATTCCAAACAACTGCATCGGGAAATCCAGTTTTGCGAATGACAAACGTTCTCTTTTTATCATGATCAATCAATGCAAGCAATGCTGGTGTGCTCAAATAAACTCGATCCACCTCAAAATAAAAATTAAGGGAATCCCCTTGTTCTGTGAAGCGCTTTTGGTCAAGAAGATTATCAAAATAGTCCAATGTTTCCAGTCCTTCCACACGTACATCACTAATATCAGATACAGACAAATAAGTATGTGCTGCCAGTGTGAAGGTAAAAGGCTTGCTGTCAATATTTCTCACTCTTGGTGTTAGTTGAAGCTTTCCAGCTTCCAAGGTCACTCTCAATCTCAGTTCAAAACTTCACATTCTCTCTTTTCTCAGCTAGTGTAGCTATATTCCCTGCAAATTGAACGCAATGTAGGGATTGTTTGGAGTTGAGATCCCTAGTTGATTAATAATATTGATGTGATCATCAAATATATTTGGGATGAAGACACTGAGTAGAGAAATTTCCAACATCTGTTACAACACCTACAATGGATAGCGAAAGACAAACGACTATCTCCTACTCTAATGGATTAGACAAAGAAAATGTATCTATGTGTATTAAACTAATCAATAGACAAGCACATATGAATACATACTTGAAGGAAATAGGCCAAGTATATTAGATAAATTTGTCCCTTAGAAAGAAGCGGGATTCTCCAAATTTTCCTCTAACCAAAAGCAGTGCTCCCCTATAGTTAGAGATAGAGAATTTCTCCTAAATCAGTTCTCCCTAAATAAGGTAAAGGGGGGGCTACCCTATGGGGTAGCACTCCCCCAACATGGCCAGGGGGGCGCTACCCTTCAAAAATGCCCAAAAAATGGTCGATGTTTCAAGTAAAAAGTGTGTTTTTGGCCTTGAAATGATGGGTTTCTTCCTCTAATATGACTTAGGGATCATGGAAAATGTTATTTGATGGTTTCAAGGGGTTAAAACACATAGAAACACATATAAAAGTGCATGTGACACTTATTAAGGTGTGTGCGACACTTAACGACATGTGTGACACTTACCAAGGTGCATATGACACTTTTACGACATTTGCGACACTTAGGGTGAGATAATTAAGTGTGGAATTTTAATGCGTAAGAGATTCCCCATAAAGTGTGAGGCCAGAAGAGAAAATGATGGTCGAAAAACTTTACAAATTCTTCGATGCAAGGGTGTTGGATCGAGAGAACCTGGTAGAAGCCGCAAACAACCATCAAAAAATATTAATATATGTTTCATCCCTCAGGCAGGCATACCTATGCTTGGAATAAAAATGACTCAAATCATGGCCACCAACCAATACATTGTGGATCCATAAAAGTATTGACTAAGGATATGGCCACCAGACATACAATGTGGATCCATACTTCCATGACTCGATCAAGTTGTAGCCACGATATTTTACATAGTGGAGATAAAATATGATAATAACAACATATCCATGTACCAATACAAAGTGGATCTATGTGACAGTATATATATCAACATCCTCAAATTATCTCCTTCGAAGTCTGGGAAAAGGAAATAACAGAGTGAATGCTCAACCTAGGGTCTTCGTCCCAATATCAATGTGGTACAAATCTAGCCATGTGAATAGATGATTTAATGTCGAACATGGTATAAACCAATTGACTACTGATCATTGAAGTAAACCATTAACAAGTGTGAGAGAAATCACCAATGATGTCAATGACTCCCAAGGTACCCTAGTACATTCCAATGAATGTGAATAAATGAGATGAAGTCGAACATTCGTGGAATCATCTGATCAGAGATCAATGATGTAGACCCATTGTCGAAGGCAAGGAGGCCTACCATTGAGGCATGTAGGTCCCAAGGTTAGTACTAAATGGTTTCTAAGTCTAATTCCTAGATGATGTGTTGAATTCAACAGGAAAAGACTCGTTGAAGGAGGGCCTTGATGTATCCCCCATCATCGACACAAAACTAACACAGAAAAGTGATGTGAGATGGTGAATCAAATGAGTATGGACTGACATAGGAAATGGAAATTGGAAATGCTACAGATGGATGGCTTGAAGTGAAACTTATCTTGAACATGATGAGGCACAAAAACTAACTTGGAAGCATTGATTCGACAAGTACCAAGAATGTAATTTGACGAAAATAAGATCACTCTTCAACTGGACGAAAAAGTATGGTGACATGTGGAATTGGTATGATTTAGAGACAAGCGGATTACCCAACTATAAGAAGAGACACAAATAGGTGCCATGTTCAAGGGAAACAATATCTACCGTAAAGGATTCCCAAAAACTTGACCCACTTCCTTCAATTTTTCCCCCATCTAGATAGACGAGTACCTCTTTCTTTTTAAATGAGCTTGAGGAGGGTAACAGGTGCTCGGTATATCTCATCCTTTGGATGAGTCCCTCGACATATCTGTAATGATTATGAGGAAGGAGGGGTTCAGTCCCATATGGGTCCTGGATATTGGACTCATATAGGTCCTTAGATGCATAGTTTTATGAGCCCAAAGAAGGTAAACTCGATTGTTTTTCATGTTTAGATAGTCTAAAAATAACTTAAAGGTGACTCCATGGATGACTTTTTCATAAGTTTATTCTCCCAAGCTCGGAAAAAGTGTAAAATAATATAGGGGAGAATTCTTCTAATCATGCTTGATTAGAGTGTTCCTTTTTTGTAATTAGTCTCACGAGGCCTAAAAAGAGATAAACTACCACTCAAAAGACGCCCTTTCAAACCTTTTAACGAGTGTGAAAGGAAGCAATATCACTCGAAAATATTTTCATGTTTAGAGAGTCTGAAAAGAGCTTACAGGAAACTCCAAGGGGTTCCTTTTTTGTATAACCTTTACGAGTCTGAAAAAGTGATAAAATTATACTCGGTCACATTCTCATGTATTTACGAGCACAAGAAATAACAAAGACTAAGCTCAGAATTGGTTTCATTTTCACACAAGCTTGCAACAAAATTAAATTATGCTTGTAATTTCCCAACATAATTTCCAAAGGTTTTGATGGATACCCATAGGTGGTTGGTACTCTGCCCCTAGCTTGAGAAGCTAGCGGTTTAAGTCCAGAATGATAATCAAAGGCTAGATACATTCCCCTCCAAGCTTCATTTCATTCGTCAACTTTGAGGTTGTCACCAATTTCTGTAACAAATGGAGAAAAAGGATAAGAGCGGATGAAGTGAAGGTTCTGCTATGATATTTAACAAAATACTCGACTCAACGTCTATAATATCTAGCGAAAGATTCGGCTCAATGGGAGAGGTGACTATTTAATTTTTTAACGAGCGTGACACAGGAAAAGAACTATGCTTGTAGCTCTAGGTTGAATCCCTAGATTTACGTTTCACTTTTTAACAAGATTTCTACAAAGAGGAGGAACTATGCTCGTAGATTTTGTTTCATTTTTTAACAAGCTTTCCATAGAGAAGAAAACCTATGCTCGTAACCTTTGTTTCATCTTTTAACGAGATTTCTACAGAGAAGATAAGCTATGCTCGTAGCTTCTGTTTCATTTTTAAACAAGCTTGCCATCGAGAAGAAAAACTATGCTCGTAGTTTGTCCTTGATCATGGCTTCCAAGAGGACAATGTTATGGAAGGAATACATGTTAAGGGACAAACGTCATCCATGGCTTCCATGAGATCTTCGCTAGATGGCAGAAAAACACTCTAGAAGGAATACATGTCAACGACCTCAATAAGGGTAGGGAGATCTAGCTCTAATAACCCTATCGAAGAGATGACCATGTCAACTACTGTATCTAAGTTAGGAGAAGAGAGATATTCCCTCTCATTCATAGTTGAATGCATGGGACAGTTCGTTACATAATTTACCTATGAAGGGGCAGACATTGCTGGCATGTATGGATCATTCAGTAAAGGCAGATGGTTAACCATCAGATGAGGTTCAATGTGTTGTTCCTGAGATTGATTCTAAGGCTCAAAGAATAATGCCAGGTATCAAAGTTTTAAATGAAATGTTTTTATGAGTGCTTTCTTCTACCTTCAGTTTTCTGAGAAATAATCTTTAATTGAGATTTATGATAAGATAGTACAGAGGTTGTATCTCATTATCTGAGTCATAACTTTAATTTCAAATGATGTAGAAATGATTGAAAAAATTGTTAAAAGAACGCAAGGTACCAATTATAGATAAGTCTCACCTTGTTCGCAGTAGAAGAAAAATAGAAGATGTACCCTTGACAGGAGATTAAGAATGCATCAATTCACACAAGTCACAGGTCTTGTTTTTACTCACAGTAATAATAGAGGAAAAGTTGTAACTGAATGGAATTCTGATATATTATGATCACGGTAGGTGTTTTACTAAATTGTAATCATTCACCCTTCAAGAAATACAGAAGGAATTGAATAAGAGATGGAAACACAGAGAGAACACATAACTCAAATGGAACGAAACTTAGAATATTTGTTTGCACTTGTATTAATATTCAAAAAAATTCTCTCATTTACATTAGGCTAGAAGCAGCCCTGAATAGATCTAAAATCTATTTATTTATACAAAAACTTTCTCAACTAAAAGTAGTTGGACTTTCCATAATATCTTCTCTAAATATAAAATACAATCCGAATGAAAAAATAGAATGCAGATATTGTTGAGTTATGGTTTGATGTGTTGGAGCTTCATATGCTCCTTCATTTTCTTTGGGTGGCGCCATAATTCTCATGGAAATGAAATTAACCTTCATGTAACAAGAGAAGTCTGTAAGTTATTAATTACTGAATGAAAAAATCTAACTGCAAATGGACAAATGACTTGAAATGTTTTATTCATAAAATCTATCAATCTTCGTATTGATTTATTGACAGAGAGATTATTAAAAATCTAATGGAATTATTACCTGGAAAATCATGATATTTACTCAAATCTTAACTTTAGCCAATCATAAACATCATTAATACTTCGGCGGTTCGGCGTTCAGAGGTTTTGAATGAAGGATGATAGAAATCCTGTGAAGGCGGAATTTCGAGAGGAGTTTATCTCTAATTAATCATTTTTATGTTTTAATTAATCATGTTTTAAAAAACAGTATTAGCCTTAAGTACTTCGTAAGTTCGATGTTCGGGGATTTTGAATAAAGGAAGATAGAAATCCTTTGAACGCCGAATTCCTGGAGTAAACATTTGAACCGTTATATATATTTCGAGGCTTCGAAACTCTAGAGCTCCGCAGCTCCAGTGGTTCATTTGTTTAAAACTGTGGTTCGTACTTCGGCAGTTCGACGTTCAGGAATTTTGGATGTAGCATGAGAGAAATCTTCTGAAGGCCAAATTCGCAAAGTGATTTATTAATACTTAATCATGATTAATTAAAGTTATTAAATGTTTTTTTAACTCTTTGAAACACTTTTTACTTTTTTGTGATATCCAATACTCTGGTGCTTTGATACTTCGGCGATTGTGAACTCAATCTTTGTTTAAACTCCCGAAGGGAAATCTCCCAGAGTGACGTGGCAGAGATGACGTCATTATTGATGACATGTCAAAAAAGGAGTGACATGTGTCACTTGAAATCAAGCCAATAATTTGACATAAATTTTAAAAAAAAGTGCCACGTGTCAGCCCCAAAAAGATTAGAAGACACATGTCCTATGACTCATCTGTAAGTCCTTTTAGAAATTATCACGAGGAACTGACTTCGAGACTTCTGGACTTCCTGACTTCGTGGATTCAGGGTTTCATGACTTCGTAGATTCGGGGTTTCATGACTTTGGGGCTTTTTTCATTTATATTTCTTGAAACTCTCGAAGTGCGAAGCTCCGAAGTGACCGTTAAAGGTTTTCCTTTAAAACTCGGGTGGATTTTATATTCTGGAGAGCACGAGAACCGTTCGATCAACTTACTGCAACTCATCGACATGCGAAAATGTAAGCGCCTTATTAATATATAACGAGCAAGTATTTGTTCTAAATTAAAAGTTAATTTCATAAGTTTTTTTTCTTTTTAGTAAAATTTTATTTCTAAGAGGTAAAAACAAAATAATAAAAGTTGAAAATTATAAGTGTTCTAACATATTATCCATCTAGGGATTGTGGCTCCCTGTGAGGCATGAAATAATAGTAGACCAAGTGCCTTTATTGGGTAAATGGAGTCATTATTGCTTTTTTGAAAAACATTTTATGGCTTTATTTAAGAATTAATCATACATAGAAAAATGAACTCATCCAAATCCAAAAACTTTAAAACATACTTATTGATTGATCTCAAGTTAGGCTACTAAAAAAAAATCCTTTTCTTAAAACTGATTTTGGAATTGTTTAAGATAATCAAAATAATTTTAACTAAAATATCAGGCTCCGATCGACTTTGTTCGCTTCAAGGTTAAGCATATGTACTGTATTTATTTAGGGAATCTCTAGTTGGTTCAAGATGTAAATATCACTGGAAAGAGAACTAGATAATATAGTATGATATATAGATATGTATGACAACCTTACAGATATCATATATATTGTTTCACTACCAACGAGCTTGTTCAGTACCCCAATGAAGTTATCTACTTCTCTCATTGAATTTCTGTTCACCACTTCTATTAACGAATTTGCATTTCGTTGAGATAAGGGAAATCAATGTATGGATTTTCTTTCATAATCTCTTTTAGACAAGATGGGGGAAATCAAATTATGAATTTCCTTTCACCATCTGTCTTGTATTTTAACATTTTGAAGTGGGGGAAATCAATTTGTATGTAACATACAAGGGATGATATATGTTCAAAATCTTTAAAATGAAAAGAAGGTATGTCAAAAATTTTAAGAATACGATAAAACTAAGTTTCTTCCAATTTTCAGTACACCTTCGCCTATAGGAGAATTTGTTTTGTGAACTTTAATCATTTCAGGGATAAACCTTGAGCGAGTTTGTCAGTTTAAAATCTGATATCAGAGCTAAAATTATCAGGATTAGCCCAGACATACTTTTTCAATTAAAATCAAAGGAATGTAAATATTTTCGCCTAATCTTGTTTTGAAAATATGCTTTTGAGTTTTCAGAGTCAAGGTGAGTCTCTTTGTTTCTATGAAGACTAAAGGATGAGAAAGGAGAAAGAAAATGTGAAGTGGAAATAACTTGGGGAGAGGACAAAATAACCAAATCAAGGATTCGGAGGATCTGAATAAAAAATGTCCTAATCCCACACAAGTTTGTGTATTAAGTGCAGACTTCTTTCGAGTTTATTTATTATTATTTTTATTTTTCATCTCAGAGATGGCTTTAGAATTTATCAGCATGAAACTTCAAGTTATAATTTTATACATCTCCGATTTTTAGTTCAGGTTATAATATCATCATGAGAAAAACTTCCTTCACATTTATTTCAATTTTTTTTTTTTTTTTTTATTCGGACTATAAGAAGAGTAGGAACTCATACCTTATTTTCTTTTTGAATTTTCAGCAAGGCAGATTATTTATTTATCACCTGTTTTTAGAGAAATCAAATGTTGGAAAGACGAGTGTCAAGTTTTTCTTGCACCTCATCTCCTATTCAACAAGATCTATTCTGCAAAAAGGAATGAAATACAAAATATTATATAATCATATAGGATAGAGATGATACGTGATGAAGATGCTTTTTATTTTTATTTTTCTAAATTTATTTTTTAAAATGAAGTCAAGCAATCATAAATTTATTGAAAATATTTACAACAAATGATCAAATGACTCAAATAATTTACAAAAAGAAAAGAAACAATGGAAAATTAAAATTGCCAATGTCAATCCAATCCGATATATACAGTGGAAATTTAAAAAGTAACCACTCCATGAAATGTTTTAAATAACGCCCATTGATAGGGGCCTCAAGAATCTCTCCATTAAGATTTTCAAGCGAGAATGAGTTGTTTTCCCTTAGGAGCTGCAATTTTGAAGGGTCTAAACCAAAGATGATCGAATTTTCCATGTTTCCATGCATCTTCCTTTCTAGCTTCCCATTTTAAAACTAAATCGCCAGGAAGAAACTCCATGTGTTTAGCTTTATTATCAAAAAGGGATTTCATGTTATCCTAGTATTTTTGGAGCTTATCATCCACTTCTACCCTGTTTTGTTGTACTTCGATGATCTGATTTATTCTTCTCGTAACATCATTTGGATCTTCATTCACATCCTACCAGAGTTTCATCATAGGAAGAGAAATATTAATAGGAAGAATAACCTCAGTACTGTAAACTAATTGGAATGGAGACATACCTATAGATTTTTTGGTGCCAATTCGGTTTGCCCATAAGGCGTATTTTAAATGTATATGCCAATATTTTTTGTTTTCTTTCAAAACCTTCTTGGTTATAGTCATCAAACTCTTATTAGATTATTCATCCATGTCATTTCTCTGAGGATAATAAGATGTAGAATGACCTAAAATAATATTGTATTTTGAAAAAAATTGATCATTGCAATAGATTTAAAAGCCTGAGCATTATCAATAACTATTTTCCTAGGACAACCAAATATTGCTAGGATTTTTTCTTCCAAAAAAGTTATCACTACTGAATCTGTAGCATTCCGAGTTGGAATGGCTTCAACCCATTTCATAAAATAATCAGCACTCGTCAAAATCCATCTGTGTTGAGAACTCGATTATGGATGAATTTCTCCAATGAAATCTAGGCCCCATTGTTGGAAAGGAGCTTCAACTTTTATTGTAATTAAAGGTAAAGCAGGAAGATTTTTCTTACCAGTAAACAGTTGGCATGAATTACAAGATCTGACCCTTGCACTGACATCGGTGAATAATTTTGGCCAATAATATCCTGCCCTTAAAATTTTGTAAGTTGTTTCTCTCCATGCATGATGTCCTCTGCATACTCCTTCATGAAATTCATCAATGACACCTTTTGTTTCGGATTCTATAAGGAAACATAACAGGAAACCCAAAGGATCTTTCCAGTATAACTTTCCATCAATAATGCAATACTTAATTGTGTGTAGCTCTAAAGTTCTTGATTTAGAAGGAGTCATGTCATTTGGACATTGAAGAGTAAGGAGATATGTAACAATATCATTGTACCAAAATGAGGAGGAAAAATTGTCTTCAATCTGAATAGTAGGTGCTTGATCATCAATCCCCTCCTCTATATCTAGAAGAGAATCATGAGACTCGAAGTTATTTATTCCAAGAGATCTGAAATTTGATTCGACTAATAGCCTTGTTAGACCTTGACCTTTCACTAGTTTGGTTGGTTTAACTTATAAATCAAACTCTTCAATTTTAGCCATCCATCTACCTCTTCTTCCATCACTGTCTGGTTGAACCAAGATATCTTTAATTGCATTTGTTGGTACATAAGAAATTATTTTTTAGTGCAAGACATATGTTCAAAAAACTTTGAGAGCCTTCACCATTACATAAGCTTGTTTTTCAAGAATGTCATATCATAGCTCTGCATCTCTAAGGCTTTTTCTAAAAAAGGCTATCGGTTGTTCGAATCCTTCTTCATTTTTGTGAAGGAGCATTGTTGCAACAATATGTTCAAATGCAAAGGAGAAGATTAAGAATTCTTTTGTATAGTCGGGACTTACCAATACAGGTGATTCTCCTATGGATTTATTAACATGTTCAAAGGATGATTTTGCTTCTTCACTCCATTTTACCTCGTTGTCCTTCTTTAGAATATCTGTAATTAATTTGATTATTTCACCAAAATTAGGAATAAATCTCCTCAAAAAAATTATTTTCCCTAATAAAGATTGAATCTCTTTTCAATTTCTAGGAATATTAATCAGATCAATAGCTTCAACTTGTTTAGGATCAACTTTAATTCCATCCTTTGAAACTATATGTCCTAAAAGTTTACCTTCCTACATGGAAAATGTGATTTTTTTGGGTTTAGATACAAATCAAACTTTCTGCATTTGTCAAAAGTTTGTCTAAGGTGCACTAAATGTTTTGCATCGGAATTAGAAAAAATTGTCAAATCATCCAGATAAATAACAAAAAACTTATCTCTCTCACCAACGAATGTGATATCCATTGCTCTATGGAAAGTTGCACCTGCATTCATTAAACCAAAAGGAATTTTATCATACATAAAAGTTCCCCATGGAGTAGTAAATGCAGTATTTTCTCTATCATCTTCATGAACAACAATCTGATTATATCCTGAGAAACCATCGATCATAAAAAATTTGTTAGCCCCTACCACCTTCTCTAAAACATAGTCCATTTTTGGGAGGGGGTAGTTATCTTTAAGAGAAGACCGATTAAGGTTCCTAAAATCAACACAGAGTCTTATTTCTTTGTTTTTCTTCCTAAAAGGGACCAAATTATCCACCAATTCAGAGTATCTAAGGGGAACAATGATTTTTGCATCAAGGAGTTTTTTAACCTCCTTTTCTATTACTGGCAGAAGAATTGAGTTTATTTGTCTAAGTTTTTGCTTGAAAGGATTAATACCATGTTTTAAGGGAATATTGTGCTCAATAACAAAAGTATCATAGGTTTTTAAATATTCGTAAGACCATGCAAAAAAATCTTTATACTGTTTAAGTAACTCAGCATATTTACTCTTTATTTGAGTCAGAAGATATTTAAATATTTTAACCATCTTCGGATTTTCACTTGTTCCTATGTTACAATCTTCAACTTCTTCAGGTTGAGGTCGCAAAGTAGACCTTAAAGGTATATCATCTTGGTAAAAAAACCTTTCTATAGGGATAATACCTCTAGGAATTTGATTGTTTTTAAGTAAGAGCATTCAGTGATTTGCAATTTTATCTTGGAACTTTTCTGGATTTTCTCCTTCTTGCATAATCCAAGCAGGATCATTTTGATTTTCTTGATCAATGTGGGTCTCAGAAAACTCATCTACTGTAACACCCTATTTCCCCCAGTCTGTAAATATAACTATATGGACCAAGGGACTATGGAAAAATTAAAAGTGTGAATGTTTGATTTGATGGACCTTGTGTAGAAGGTCGATGAATGTAAATTTTGATTATTGTAATAGAAAATGTTATGTGTTGCATGAATGTTGAGAGAGGGGATGTGATGAGAGAGAGAGAGAGAGACCATGATTTTAATGAAAAAGTTGGACCCAGAATGGTTGCGTTAACCTCCACTGAACCAGTACCATGTTGGAGTTAATTTTGCTTAGATCAGAACAACCCTCTGACCAGGAATGAATTCTCGTCATGCTAGTAGGTGGGAAGGACCTCCTCATGAGTTAATGAGGTATGGGGCATACTTCCCATCAGTATGGCTTCCGGACCTGACCACGGATGACGGGATTCGATCCACACGCAACCTTGCCGAGGGAGGCAAGAAGGGAAGCGTGGTGGACAGAAGGAGCGGCCTGCGAAGAAGTGTAGAGACGGGAGCAGATATCTCAGGTCCAAGGAAGGATCGAAAGTGAACAAGAAAGTTATTATCATAGGGAATAGGGTGACAGAGAGAGGCAAAGGAGAGTAACCTTCATCCTTACCTATTCCTGTATGGGGAGGAGAGTAGCCTTCATCCCAAACTTTCACTGAGCTGGAAGTAAGACATTGAATCTCAGAGAATCGTGGCCTAAGCTCGGGGGTGGCCAGTGATAAATCCATTGGGACTGAGTGAGCCTATGGTTGGGTGGAAATGATCACCCCTCTCGGCAGTCGCTTCAGGATTTATGGTTCTGATAAGTGCTTTTATGACTTGAACTCTAAATTGGAAATAATGGGTGCATGTTTTTTTTTGTATGCCTGTAAATGGTTTCTACATTGAATGATTAAATTAAGAGTATGCTTTCATCCTTGAGAACTTCTACATATTTTTTATTTCCCTTATGTTCTAGTTAAATTCCTCAAAATCACCTTCCCATGGAATTGCATCCCTGTCCTAGAGTCGAGTGAGTACTTCCCTGATTGCGAAGGTTGAATTCCCGCAATCACTGCGAGGACGAATTCTATTAAGCTCATGAGAGGTAGTGCAGATATGCACAGGCTCTCTGCGAGGAAAGAAGAGACTAAGAACCACCTAAATTCTAGACTAAATGAAGGATCACAACGCTCTTAATCCTCCATAACTGACAAAGCTTAGGAAGGATAACAAGATTTAGGTACCGAAAGGGAATACCCTTTCGTTTGGTAGGTGAGTGGATGAGATCCGATCAGGGGGATTCAAGGTCTATCACAATCATCGGATTTGAAGAAGGATAAAAGGCATTAATGCCTCGTCTACTTTAGTTTTTGCAAGTTTGCACAATGGAAGAGTCGCAAGTTGGCATGACTAAACTTTCGAAACTAGATGTTGCGATGTGATCTGGACCATGAGATCAAGGAAGGTCATGGATCATCGTTCCGACGCGAACGGATCAACGCAAGGGGTACATGGGAATTCAAAATTCCCAAAGGACCCAGTTGTGGAGGAGAAGAACTGGGTCGTCTAAATCTACGTACAGACAGCGATAAGTGAGCACAGGAGGAAAATGGATCTGAGTCGTCAAATCTGAAGCGCGTGAACCAATAGTCATTGGATCTAGGGAAAGGTGCACGAGACAAGTTTCGATTTTATCGTGGTCATCCATTAAGGAGGACACGTGGTGAGATCTCATCATTTCGCTGACTCACAAGGCAAGAATGTCAAAGAGCATAACTGTTCGAACTCGCGATATGCGAAATCGTGATTTGATCATGGTCATCCATTAAGGAGGACATGTGGTGAGATCTCAACATTTCGCTGACTCGCAATGAAAGAAGGTCAAAGAGAATAACCGTTTGAACTCCCGATATGTGAAATCGTGATTTGATTGTGGTCATCCATTAAGGAGGAAACTTGGCGAGATCTTAGAATTTCACTAACTCACATGGTAGAATAGTCAAAGAGGGAAGTCATGAGAACTCGCGATATGTGAAGTCCTAATGCGCATTGGATTTAGGCTCCGAGTCGTAGTAAATAGTCACATGGATGGAGGCCAAAGGAGGTAGAAAATGGTTTCTAAGCCCCTTTCAGAACTCTGGAGTTGGAGGTGTTGGGGCGCCTTGCATCGAAAGTTTCAAAGTCACAAAACGTGACATGTCGTTTAGGTTAAGCCTATGGTCATGGGTAGTGGTCACATGGGGGAGGATATGGGAAGAGCTAGCATGCACTAGGCCCCTGTCGGACTTCAGAGATTGGGAAAGTTAGGGTAACTCACATGTAGAATACCCGACATGCGAATTTCTGAAATGCCTTTTGGGTAGGCGGGTGGTCAGCCCATGGCCGCATGAGAGAAACTCACGCCTGGAACTTAATCGTGCAGACCGAGTCACACAAGGAGCTAATTCCCGACACTCCAAGTTTTCATAGTAGGGTGAAGGGGAAGGTCACGTATGCCCTTAAACCTGAACTAAGAAACCGAAAGGTTCTACGTTTAACTATAGAACGAGACCATCCAGTCTTAGAGAATTGTTTGGCATCAGAATTTGAGATTTTATCCTTTGAGAAAAGCGAAAAACTTTATTCACCGTCGTGGGTGTTTTTCATCTACCATTTCCATAAACTGCTTGATTTGTTCATCATCTTAAAATACTTTCAAGTGTTGAACATTGTTTGGAATCAAAGGTTTATGTCTCATCTCAATATGTTACTTCAACTTCAAAACAGTAGGTGGTACGAAATTTACAGCAGCTTTGGCTAAAGAGTCACCTTGTGGATTTTTCATTCTGGGAATAGATTGGAAGTTAAAAGACCAGAATAAATTATCTATGAGATCCTAGGAATAATTTCTATTTGACCTCAATCTCGGATTCTTAGCTTGGTATTGTTGTTTTATTTTTTTAACAATTAGCTCAGCATCACCATAGACTATCAAATGTTTGATTTTTAGTTTTCTTCCAGCTTCTAATCCTAAAACTAAAGCTTCATATTCACACACATTATTGGTATAATCAATATCCCATTGTAATCTATAAGAAAAAGGAATGCAATACTCATCACCTAGTGCCACAAATAAAACTCCAGCTCCTGCTCCTTTGCAAGATGAAGCACCATACAAGAACATTTTCCACATCCCGTCTCTAAATTTTTTATTTTTCTTTGAAAAAACTTTTTATTTTTATTTTCTTCTTCTATACATTCTTCAAAATCATCATCTATGTATAATATACAATTTCCTAAATCTGTATCAACAACATAGACTAGGTAGTTATTAGGGTTTTGAGGGTCACTTACAGTATAAGCCAGTCTAGTTTCTCTGTACAATCGAGTAAACTCTCCACCAAAAATTAGAATTGTATCATACATCATGTCTAACATGACCGATCCTCCTAGCTTGGCACCCCAAGATCTGGATAGAATCATGCCATACTTGGCAGGAACGTCAGCAAAAACCACATCCATAAGAATACTTCTCACAGGAACCTGAGCAAGATTTACAACTAAATATTTAATCATACTCAGACACTTAACTTTTCTAGAATAAAAATAGTATAGATCTTGATAAGGTCTGGTAATTTGAAGGCCCAATTTCTCCATGATAATACTAGGCATCAATTTATGCGAAGCTCCTGAGTCTAACATGCAATTGTGTAGTAAATGATTGTGCACAATCAGTGTAATATAGAAAGGAGAAACATAATCTTTACTATTTTCAATGTGTGGTCCAAACATGATTGTAGGTTTTTCATCCTGCAAATTGATAACATCAGCTTGACATTTAGCATCAGAAAAATTTATTTCTTTTGTGATTTTCTTTTTATAGATCAGATTTCTAGAAAGTTCAACCAGAGGCATTGGAATTTTAATTTTATTCAATTCATTTTCTAGATTGAAAGTAGAAATTGATTTTTCAATCTCCTTGGTCTGAACTTCGACTTCTTTATTTTCTGGCTTCTTAGTCTGTACTTCTTTCATTTCAACTTGATTTATTTGGGCAGCTTGTGTTTCAGTTGATGGTTTTGTAACTACTGCCTCATTTGCTTTGTTTCAAGATAAAATATTTTTTGGTGGAGTATTCATAGAAATTTTTACTCTTGGCCTCACACCATATTTATGTTGGATCTCGACCATTATTAAATCAACCAGACCTTTGTATGTAGAGTCTCCCAAATTGTTGATATTTTCATCATCATTAAATAGATATTCCAGATCCAAGGATTTCTCATAATCATGTTTAGTTAGGTGAGGCTCAATATCATCATCACTGAGGTTGTTAGATCTTCATCTAATTCATCATAATCTTACACCTCGTATCCCTGTATGAGATTCTCAATTTTAAAAGGAGCTTGAATCTTTTGTTCCTCATTTTTTATTTGCCTTTGTTGAATCCGAGGAATTATGTTAGGATTTCTCCTGAATTGATTTCTAGCGTATGAATCAAGTTTGGCCTTTTCCATTTCCATCCTAGAGATTTTATTTGATAAGTCTTTAATAATCTTTTCCATATCATCCATTTTTTCTTCCGAAGAAACGTTTCTAGAGCTAGAGGGCCCTGCATATTCTTTAAAACATATGGGTTCTCTTGTTCCCATATCAACTTTAGTTTTCAACTTTCCTGATGCCATCATATTGGATTCAATCTCTATATCATCATATTTCATTCCTTCTAAAGTAGTGTATCTTCTTTCTCTCAAAAGTAGAGAGAAATCAGAATCAAAATCCCCTGTAAAAGTGACTTTTGCAGCTGGTTGAGAAGGTTTAACTTCAGTCGAGATCTTGTGAGAAAGTTTATTAAATATTTGAATAAACTCTAGGATTGTTTCAGATTTTTTTTTCAAGGCTCTGAATTTGGTTAAGTAATATAGATGGCCTTTTTTCTCACCCCATTACCCTAAGAAGAAAGTTTCTAGATCATTATATGATGGTATAGAGTCCATTGGAAGTCCTCTTAACCAAATTCTTACATGTCCTTCAAACGTTTGTAATAACAGTCTCATGTAAACATCTTCGTGCTCAATACCAAGAATATCAACGAATTGGTCAAAAAAGACCATATTCTCTGTTGTTTTCAAATCCCCTTCACCCGTGAATTTATGGAGTTTCTTCATGTAATTTTTGGGTAAATCATGAAGGATAGCAGGAAGAGATAAGGCAGTATATGTAGCAGCGACCTTGGAAAAAATACTTGGAGGATGAACTGGTATACTTTCTTTTCCACCAACCCTACCACCTCTGGCACCTCCAGCACCTCTAGCACCGACACCTCCACCACCAGCCATTGAAAATATAGGAGAAGAAACTCGAGGACTAAACAGGAGATTACCAAAAACTTCAAAAGACTGGTCTACTGAACTCTTGACTACTTCAGGATGGTGTGAACGAAGTTCAGATAGATGATTGTAAGGTGATGGAAGATATAAATGAGGGGGAAAAGAGAAATTGAACTCGGTCTCTCAAATTTACTAGATGTATAAAAGGGAATAGCAACAGGGGATGAATCTGAGTATAAAAAGTAATCTTCAGGGTTTTTGGAAACAAAAAATTTTACTTCGAGAAGAGAAAGAATCAGTTGTGTACAAATGATAGTAGTGATTGAAATGGATTATCTGTTTTTGCTGGTAAAAGTATCTATCAACGAGATAGGGGTGGTCTGGATAATCTCAAATTTTACTTTAGGAAAAGCTCCTTCTGGAGTTTCCAATTTAACTTCATATTTACTTGTTGATGCTTCTACAGAATGAACTTGTTTATATTTTTCTTTAAGATTTAGTTCTTTAGCGGGAATCTTAACATTAACTTGCGTAACCCTAGGTTGGTAGATCTTACCTGCTGATGCATAAGTTTGTCTGAGATATCCCTTCAGTCTCAACAACTTTCCGGGGTTCGAAACTAGCGTAGTCTATTTTTTGTCTTGGTTTTTCCTGGTATTTTTTCGACCGAATGCCAACTTTGCCTACAATGGAGTCGCTAGGTGCAAAATAAAGTTAAACTTATGAGTTATTCAACCTTTGTTCACCATCAAAGACCAAAATTTAACTTTGTCGTTCTCCCAGGGAAAAATGATTTTGTTTCTCTATTCCCGGCAATGGTGCCAAAAACATGTTGTTCCTGAGACTGATTCTAAGGCTCAAAGAATAATGTCAGGCATCAAAGTTTTAAATGAAATGTTTTTATGAGTGCTTTCTTATACCTTCAGTTTTATAAGAAATGATATTTAAGTGATATTTATGATAAGACAGTACATAGGTTGTATCTCGTTATCCGAGTCGTAACTTTAATTTCAAATAATGTAGAAATGATTGAAAAAACTGTTAAAACAACACAAGTTATCAATTATGGATAAGTCTCACCTTGTTCGCAGTAGAAGAAAAATAGAATGCAACAATTCACACAAGTCACAGGTCTTGTTTTTACTCACAGTAATAATAGAGGAAAAGTTGTAACTGAATGGACTTCTGATATATTATTATCACAGTAGATGTTTTACTAAATTGTAATCATTCACTCTTCAAGAACTACAGAAGGAATTGAATAAGATATGGAAACATAGAGAGAACACATAACTCAAATGGAATGAAACTTAGAATCTATGTCTGCACTTGTATTAATATTCAAAAAAATTCTCTCATTTACATTAGGCTAGAAGTTATTGATTAAGGTTGGTTGTCATTGATGTCAACCCTTGAAGAAAGCCCCGTAGCACAAAGGTTTGGGTAATGGACCCAATATTGTTTGATGTAAATATGACTCATTATTTTTTTTTCATGGTTGATAAGAAGTAAATATGGATCATTATTTTTTTCATGGTTGATAAGAAGTAACATGGATGAACTCCAAAGTGGTCCCTTTATACCGAAATCCCTCACTGGAAGCTGATGCTTTGTGGAGTAAGAGAACCCATGCTTAATTGTGGAATAATGAGATGAAGGAAAAGTGAATTTGTTAGGGAAAATATCCCAGATGGATAGTGCTTGTCATGTTATTTCCTATGGTATGTGGAACGGCCACATAATTCCTCACGGTTAGAGAGTTATGGCCATGAGAAGTTGAAACCCCAGTTTGGGTAATGGACCCAAGTTTGTTTTGATGGGTAAAGGTATGAGTTGTGATATATTTTCCATAATAATATCTTCTATATGGATAGTACATGTCATGCCATTTCTATGGTGCATGTGTAGAATGTCATACAACCCCTGCCAGCTTAGATTTATGGCCTTACGAAGGTTGAGGACCCTCATATGTCATCTAGAAGCCCCAAAAGGTCAAAAGTAGTCAAAGTGGTTTAAGAGATTTTAAAGGTAAATAATAAAGTGGGAAGTGAGGAGTATATTATAATTCAAAGTGAATACAAAATAAATTACTCTAATAATAAATTTAATGGATAAATTAGAAGTGGACCCAACCCTCAAAATAAGGAAAGTGGGCCAAGGACCTAGAAGATGTTTTTATGAAGCTACTTGGAGAGTATAGCAGAGGCAAGGCTATCTCATTTGAATCACACTTGAGAATGTTGAATATATATAAGTGTTTTGAGGTAAAAAAGGATATCTAAACCATAATTCTGAGTGAAGGTGAAGAAAATAAAGACCAAAATGCAAGGAAGGATAAATTCTTTGATGGTGCTTTCTAATAGTATGTTAATTATAGTCATCTCACCATTTCGCCATAAAAAATTTCGCAATGATTCGGACTCTGAAATTCTCACAAATGAGGAAACATATCTATGTATCTGTGGAAAACAATTCAGATTCTGGTCATTTTATTTGGGAGTTACACTCCATGAAATAGCGCTTGTATTAGTCCTGGAACTAGTCAAAATCGTGTGTTTCGCAACATGGCATACAACTTTCATAATGCATCCACATTCAAGAGACAAATGTGTTGGTTAGGGTATAGTCTTTAGTATGTTTTGTAATAGTTTCCATATAAATTCATCAAATATTTTGTGTGGGGAATGCTCTCACAAGGTCGCCTCTAGAATAAGCCGTAATTCAAAGAAGGTATGCCATTTCGCTATAACCTCCTTTTCCGGGAAGGTTGCAGTGAAATTTGGAAGAATTTCATAAAACACAATGAAGAACACTATGTATAAGCCAGACATTTACACATTACGTGTTAAAAGTCATGATTACTCAAGTTAGGTTGTTGACTAATCCAAAAAACTAGGCATGTAAGACTAAAAAAAAGCTCTACATGAAAAGTACATTCCTCTTGTTTTTAAAGTTAAGGAAGGTTTTCTGAAATGTGATCATATACAATTCGTGTTCTATTACGAAGCTACAAATCATATTTGGATGATGAAATCGATGAGGGCTTTTAGTTGAGTTACGTTGACTACATGGTTGAGACAAGGCTTGATTATTGGCGACATACATGAGGATGTATAGTTGATGATTTTGGTACATATTGATGAGTCATAGTTGATGAGTAGTTTACACATGATTGGTACACTTGGTACATGGTCGGATAATTTGTTTATGGTACGTGTTGATTACAGGTCGGGTGCATGGTTGATGCACTTGCTTATGGTACAGCTTGATTACAAGTTGAGGTACATGTTGTTGCATTGTTGATGCATGGTTCAAATTTAATTGGTACTGTGTTTACAAATATATATCTCACGTTGATAGTGTGACAGTGGTTCAAACATTCTAATTCTCTTCAGGCGGCGTGATCTGTAAGGCACGGTGGTTGAAGCACCTCCCATAGCCTGAGAACATAGGGGTTGTAGCCTCCTTCCTCGGGTTGTAGCCAGAGAATTGGAGTTGAGCTCGTGTTGTAGCCTCGAAACTAGGGGTTTTCCTTCTAGTTGCAGATGGAAATAAAGGAAGTTGGTGCTTCCAATGAATGTGTAATTCTTTTCAAGACGTGATAAGAAAAATCAATTGCGGTTTTCTCCCGACGGTTTGCACGAAACACGGGTGTAATCGTGTATGTGTGATTGTTATTTCATCACATTATTGGATAATAATTCTAAATTGATATAACATTTAAAGAAAAGGATTATAATTACACACATTTAACACCCCCTCTCAAGAATCCAACAATTGGTATCAGAAAGGTGTTCCTTAGAATCATTTTAACCACTAAAAGGTGGATCATGGAGAGTACCAATCAGATATAAAATGGAATACCATAGTTTGATGGACGTGGGTATGCCTTTGGAGCATATGATGAAGACATATATGCGTGCACAAGGATTTCAAGTTTGAAATTAATTTTGATGGATAATAATAAAGACCAGTAGTTCCACCAACAATGACAAAGCAATGAAACTCTCAAGAGAATAATCTAAAGCTAAAAATGCACTTTGAATGGTCTCAATGATACAAATCACCAACAGTTGTAATATCAGAATCAGCTAAAGAGATTTGGGGATAACTTCAAATATTTATGAAAGAGATCTGCAAAGTAGCACAGCTTCAAACTTACAGAGATCATTTTGAATAACTAAAAATGAAGGAAGATGAAGATATTGTAACCTACTTCTTAACACGAAATGATGAATAAACATTGAATGAAATCATAGGATTGGAGAAGAAATCAAAGAATCAGAATTGTTCAAAAGGGTACTAAGATCTCTTCCTATGAGATTCAAACTTACAAGATATCAACACTATAAGAAAGATCAAATCTAAACCATCCATGGACCAACCTGCGATGGAATCTTCATGATATGAGATGAGAACTGGAATGAAAATCTGCATGTAAAAGAAGCAGCTTCAAAGAATCCAAAAGTTCAAAGCAAAATAAAAGGAACAAGAAGAATATAACAGCTAAAGCTAAAGGACATCTCAAAGATGATGAAGAAGTGGCCAACTTCGCCAAAAGACTCAACAAGGGAACCAACAATAGAGGGTACAGAGGCAAGCTTCCCTTAATTTGTTTTAATTGTGATGGTATTGGTCATTTTGCCAACAAATGTCCCTCATAATAAAAAAGAGAAATGATGAAGGTTACCAAAAGGCAAAACAAAACATATAAAGGTAAAATATCCACAAGAAAGTTTTCAAAGTCCCTTTGCACTAAAGAAGACATCTCATCATCGCATGAAGATGAAGTCGGATGTTGAAACAGGAGAGCTCCTATTAATGGCGAGAAGACTCGAGATGAAGAAGAAGACTTCAAGAAGAATATGAAGAAGAAATTGAAGAGGCCTAAGTTGAATTCGAAGAATTAATGAGTTCCATGAAGCTATCAAGAGAAAAAAAGAAAAAACAAGAAACTACAAAGCGTGAATCCAGATAAGAAAAAGGCACTCAAGAACTAGAACAATGATCAAAAAAAATTGAAGGGTTCAAATAGAAGAAGATCAAAGAATTGAAGAAGCACTCAAAGAACAACTAGAAGGAGGCTAGCATCATTGGAAACCTAGAAGAGATTGTCACACCAAGAAAGGATATTCAAAAGAAAATATGCATTAGCTCAAAAGTTCTAGATGACATTATCGCTACTGCAATATTATCTTAACAAGTCCGGACTTGGATACAATTAGATGAAATGGATCATTCCAAAAACAGAAAGCAAGAAACAAATCCAAAAAAAGTTATGCGCAGAAACAATCAAAGGGGATAAAAAGATATACAAGGAAGATTATTGGGACACTCCAATCGAAGATTCAGATTTCATAATCAACAAAAGATAGATGTGCCTCAAGAAGTAGAAGGATTCATAAGAGCACCTTCATAAGATCTTCAACTACTAGGGTATCAAACTATATTTTTGGTTTATGTTATGTATGTAATACTTTTGGACATAAAAGCCATAAATTGCAGAGGTAACAATGGGAACAATAACTACTTTGAGATTACAATGCTGGCTATTCAATAAGACCCAGTGAAACACAAAGAAGAAGTTACAACAGGCTCAATCTTTGAGCACCTGTTCCATCGTTACAAATGTAACAATTTTGGACACATGGCCAAAATCCTGCGTATCAACACCTCCTAAAGAACCTCAACAGAGTCACAAACAAGAACCCTCGAAATGACATGGATAAGAAGCAAGTTCAAGATAGCAATGAAGAATGCACGTCACTTTACAAGCTAAACAGAAGAAACACGGTTGGTATGTTGACAAAGGATGTTCAAAACACATGACAGTGATAGAGACAAGTTTACATTACAAAAAGAAAGAGATGGATCACTTCGAAATGATGATTCATCCAAAATCATTGGAAAAGGCACAACCGAATTGGAACAAGAATGAAAAGGCATAAAATGTTTTAATGTTCTATTAGTAGAAGATACGAAACATAACATTTTAAGTGTGAGTCAAATGTGACCAAGGTCATAAAGTTACTTCTCATCTACAAAAGTGTGAGATAATAAAAGAAGGTTCAGTGGAAATTGGTCGCTACAACCGCAAGAACTTCAAGCAACATATACCGTGTTAAGCTGAATTGGAAATGAAAAGTGTTTGTCTAGGAAAGGAAGATGAAGTTGGCTATGGTACGTATCATTGGTCACATGCATTTCGATAACTTTGTCAAAGTCAACAGAAAGCAAAGTTAGAGAAATGCCCCAATTCATAAAACCAACTAACACTTTATGCAAGCGTTGTCATCAAGGAAAACAAACAAAGACCGTGTTCAAATCAAAGAAATATTCAACAACAAACCACTAGAAATTGTGCATACCCATCTAGTTGGACCAACTACAAAAAGGCTTAAAAGGTGAGTAAAACATTATGTTATTAGTTGATGATTATACAAGAATGATCATAGTCTTTTTTCTCAAGAAAAACGTAAGCTTTGAAAATTTCCACATCTACAAGGAAATGGTTGGAAACGAGATGATTCAAGAGTCAAAATGTTTAAGATCGAAAATGGAGGAGAATTCACCAAAGGAATTTATGGACTACCCAGCAATCATGGAATAAAAAGGCAATTCTCCATCGCTAGGACACCCCAACAAAATGGAGCTGTTGAAAGAAATAATTTAACAAAGACAAGAAATGGCTCGAACAATGATAATGGATTCAAAGTTGACAGATATTTTTGGACACAGAAGTGCATACAACAACACATTCAAAAATAGAGTAATGCCTATAAACAACATTGATTAAACTCCCTACGAAAGCTATGGAAAGGAAGACCAAAGAAATGTAAATCACTTCGTGAAGTTTTTCAAGCAAAATGCTACATCAAAGGAGAAGATGGAAGAATGGGAAGATTGACTCTCATGTGGGACAAAGGAATACTTGTTGTTTACTCAAGTACAAGGAAAGCATACAAGTGTTACAATCTAAGATTAAACAAAGTTGTGGAAGCATCAACGCAACAATTGATGAAACAGTAAACTAGGAATCAAAGGAAGAAGAAAACAAATCAATGAAAGAAACTTTTGAAGAAGAAGATGAAAAAGACGAAGAAGAGGAAGATGCAGATGAAGAGAACTGGCTGTAAGTAGAAGAGCAAGTTTAGCAAGCATCTCCAAATACACCTAGCAAGTGAGTACAAAATAATCATCCTTCGATCAGATTATTGGAAACAAAGATGTAGGATGCTGAGGACTAGAAGAAAAACTGCTCACCTTCGTAACAAACACACCTAGCACTCTTATCTACAATTGAACCAAACCTGCTTTTGAAGAAGCCGCTGAGGATGAAATTCCTTGAATAAAGCCATGGATGAAGAATTGATCAAATAGAGAAAATGATTGCATTGGGAATTGGTTCCAAGACCAAAGAATAAGAATGTGATCTGAAAAAAATGGGTTTTCGTGAATAAATTGAATAAAGATGGACAGTTTACAAGGGACAAAGCTAGATTATGTAAAGGATATGCAATACATTGGAAGGAACTGACTTTGAAGACATTATTTTCCCGCAAATACAAAATAGAAGCAAACTATTTTCTTTAGCCTATGCATGCTCCAAAATGTTAAAGTATATCGATGGACGTAAAATCATCTTTCCGAATGGGGGAACTTAAAGAAGAGTCTACATTGAACAAACTGCATGATTTCTCAGCTGGTCGAGAATCACGTGACTATGTGTAAATTAAAGAAGCCCTCAGATGGTCTAAAATGTGCTCCTAGAGCATGGTACTCGTGACCGATAAGTATCTACAAGATATGGTTCTAAAAGGAAGTGCAACAAAGAACCTCTACATCAAGGTAAGTCAAGGCAATATTTTATTAATTGAAGTTTATGTTGATGATATTATTTTTGGTAGTGATGATGACAAGTTAATCCATAAATTTGCAAAAGACATGAAAAATGAATTGAAATGTCGCTACTTGAGAATCCATCCTTCTTCTTCCTGGGACTTGACACATCAAAAGAAACCAAGGAATTTTTATTTCTCAAACCAAGTATATCGAGAAATGGGCAAAGAAGTTCGGAAGGGAAGATTGCAAACTATTTATCACCCCCATGCAAACCAGCTTGTAAGTTGAGAGAAAAGATGATGATTCAAAGTCTACGATCAGAGGCAACATAGGGTCATCGATTACAACCTACTATATGTGACAAAGTCTAGACTAGATGTAATGCACTGATTGTGTGGTATTGATTTCAAGACCAAAGGAACCACCAGATAGCAAAGTAAAGAGGATCTCCGATATCTCTTTAAAGGAACATGAGAGTTTGATTATGGTATCCAAAATGAAAAGATCTTACCACCATTGCCTACACTGCATGCAAATTCAAGGGTGTTGTATTGATGACCAACTAAGCAACTGGAGCAAAGCGTTAGTTCTACTTAGGTGAGTGTTTTTTATCATGGCTAAGAAATACACAATCACAAAGATTCTATCTACAAACAGAGACAGAAAGTATATTACAACGACAACATGTTACACTCAAGTTCTTTGGATGAAACAAACTTTGACAGACATATACAGTTGAGGCATGATGAGCCCATTCCAATATATTGCGGATAATATAAGTGCCATCAATATCTCAAAACCCTAAGATGCACTCCAAGATGAAGCATTCCAATCAAGCATCACTTTCTAAGGGAACAAAGCTGCGTAAAAGAACATCAGAGTTGAGTATGTGGGCACAAAAGAACAAGTGGCGCATATCTTTGCAAAACCATCTTCCACCTGAAGCCTTGAATATCTTCGGTCAAAAGACTTGCTGGCTTCACCCAAAATGAATGCTTTGAATGATTTTGACGCTTATCTTATATGTCTTAGATGCATGTAATGAGGAATCACCATAAGAGGATACCTGTTAGGGGAGCAGTTCCATGGAAAGATATCTTTGAATTGATGACAAAGGGGAGAGGATTTATCTGGGATGCAGGACGAGACATGGTTCCAGTGGGAGAAGATTTATCGATGCAGAAAGCAAAAGAGGCATGGTTCCGTGGGGAGAAAAAATTTATCATATGTAGAGGACAAAGGCATGGTTCTAGGGGATCAAGGAGCATATGATTTCAGTATTGCATCAAAGTGTTTCCATCAATGCCAAAGGGGAAGATTGTTGATTAAGGTTGGTTGGTCATTGACAACCTTGAAGAAAGAACCTAGAAAGTAATAAAGGTTTGGGTAATGGACCAAATATTGCCTGTAAACATGACTCATTATTTTTTAATGGTTTATAAGAAGCAATATGATGAACTTCAAAGTGGTCCTCTTATGTAGAAATCACCTGAAGACGCTTTGTGGAGTAAGAGAAACCCACATGCTTAATTGTGGAATAATGAGATGAATGAAAGTGAATTTATCAGGTAAACTATCATCCTAGATGATAGTGATTTCATGTCATTTCCTGGTATGTGGAATCACACACCTCATTAGAGAGTTATACTACGAGAAGTTGGAGACCCTGTGTTTGGGTAATGGACCCAAGTTTGTTTGATTGGCAATCTGCGATACATGATATATTTTCTGATAATAATATTCTCATATGGATAGTACATGTCATTCCATCGGTGGTAGAACGCAGTCACACAACTCCCACGGCTCTGAGGAGTTACGGTTCTATCGGTTGGAGGACCCTCATATGTCATCTAGAAGCCCCAAAAGGTCAAAGTAGTCAAAGTGGTTTTAAGATATTTTAAAGGTAAATAATAAAGTGAAGTGGGATGAGTGCATAATTCAAAGGAATGAAAATAAAATACTTCAACAATAAATTTAATGGAGAAATTAGAAGGGACCCAACCCCAAAATAAGGAAAGGGCCAAGGACCTAAGATGTTTTAAAGGGAAGGTAATTTGGAGAGTATAAACGAGAGGCAAGACTCTCTCATTTGAATCACACTCTGGATAACATTGAATATCTATATGTGTTTGAGGTAAACAAAGGGATATCTAAAACCAGAATTCTGAGTGAAGGTGAAGAAAGAAGGCCGAAATGTGCAAGGAAGGATAAATTCTTTTGATGGTGCTTTCTAAGGTATGTTATTTATGTGTCATTTCACCATTTTCGCTATATAACTTTTTCTATAAATTGATTCAGACCATGAAATTCTCATGCAAGTGAGAAACATATCCAAGTATCTGTGGTAAAATATTAAGCTTTGTTTTTTATTGTATTTTGGAGTTACACTCCATGGAAAATAGGGTTTGTGGTCATCCTAAACTATCAAAAATCAAGTGTTTCGTGTAAAACGCCATAACTTCTTCATAACAGATCCAAATTCAATGAGACCAAATGTGTTATTAGGGTACAATATTTAGTATGTTTTGTAACAGTTTCATATAAATTCATCAAATATTTTGTGCGGGCATCGCTCTACAAGGTCACTCTAGAATAAGGTTTAATTCAAAGCAAGGTATGCCACTTTTGCTATAACTCCTTTTCTCGAGAGGTTCCGCAGTGACACTTGAGGAATTACATAAAACACACTGAAGAACATTGTGTATCATTTTAGATATTTATACATTACAACTAAATTTATGATTACTTCAAGTTAGGGTTTTGACTAATCCAAAACTAGGCATATGAGACTAAAGAAAAGTGTGGATGAAAATTCTAGTCTCTTTGTTTTAAAGTTAAGGAAGTTTTGTAATAGACCTGGTGTATAATATCACATACACCAAGTCTATTACAGAGGCGGCCAACCAGATTTGGATGATAAAATTGATGACGGCTTTTGGTTGCTGCATAATGTTGAGTACATGGTTGAGACAAGTAGTTGATGAGTTGGCTATTACGCTACGAGATGTATAGTTGCTGATGTTGGTACATATTGATGAATAAGTAGTTGATGAGTAGTTGACAAATGATTGGTACACATACTTGGTACATGGTTGGCACTCTTATGGTTATGGTACAAAGGATTACGTTGGTGGCATGTTGAGGCACTTGTTTATGGTACGTGTTGACTACAGGTTGAGGTACAAAGATGTATGGTTCATTTTTATTGGTACAAGTTTATAGCAAGATATCTCACAAGGATAGTGTGACAAAGGGTTCCATCATTCTACTTCTACCTTAGGATGGTTGGACGGGGAAAAGAAAGGTGGTGTTAACCACCTCCACAGGTCGAGAACATTGGGGGTTGTAGCCCTTCCTCGTTGTAGCTGCAGAATTGGGGAGTTGGAGCTTAAATCAAGTTGCAGCCTGAGAAACTAGAGGGTTGAAACCTCCTTCTAGTTACAGTTGGAAAATAAAGGAAGTTGGTGCTTCCAATGAATGTAATTCTTCAAGACATATAAGAAAAAGCATTCCGTGGTTTTCTCCCGATTTGGGTTTCCACGTAAAACACTGGTGTACTGTGTATGTGTGTGATTGTTTATTTCTTACTGCTCATTATTGATAATAATTCTACATTGATATAACATTTGAAGAAAAAGGATTATAATTACGCTATTAGTAATTCACCCCCCCCTCTCAGTAATCCAACAGAAGCAACCTTGAATAGATCTAAAATCTATCTATTTATAAAAAAATTGTCTCAACTAAAAGTAGTTGGACTTTCCACAATATCTGCTCTAAATATAGAATACAATCCGAATGAAAAAAAAAATGCAGATATTGTTGAGTTATGGTTTGATGTGTTGGCACTTCATATGCTCCTTAATTTGCTTTGCGTGGTGCCATAATCCTCACGGAAATGAAATTAACCTTCCTGTAATAAGAGAATTCGGTAAGCTCTTAATTACCGAATGAAAAATTCTAACTGCAAAAGGAAAAATGACTTGAAATGTTTTATTCATAAAATCTATCAATCTTCATATTGATTTATCGATAGAGAGATTATTAAAATTCAAATGGAATTTATTACTTGGAAAATCATGATATTTACTCAAATGTTAACTTTAGCCAATCATAAACGTCATTAATACTTCAGCGTTCGAAGGTTTTGAATGAACGATGATAGAAATCCTGCGAAGGCCAAATTCCCGGAGAATTTTATCTCTAATTAATCGTTTTTATGTTTTAATTAATCATGTTTTAAAAAACTGTATTAGCCTTAAGTACTTCAGAATTTCGATGTTCGAGGGTTTTGAATAAAGGAGGATAGAAATCCTCTGAAGGTCGAATTCTCGTAGTACATGTTTGAACCGTTATATATATTTCAGGGCTTCGTAACTCCGGAGCTCTAGAGCTCTGGGGATTCATTTGTTTAAAAGTGTGGTTCGTACTTCGGCGATTCGGCATTCGGGGGTTTTGGATGTAGCATGATAGAAATCTTCCGAAGGCCAAATTCGCGTAGTGATTTATTAATACTTAATCATGAATAATTAAAGTTATTAAATGTTTCATTAACTCGTTGAAACACTTTTTACTTTTTTTTGATATCCAATACTTCGATGCTTTGATACTTCGGCGATTGTGAACTCAAGATTTGTTTAAAATACTAAAGGGAAATATCCCAGAGAGACGTGGCAGAGATGACGTCATTCTTGATGATGTATCAAAAAAGGAGGAGTGACACGTGTCACTTGAAATTGAGCGAATAATCTGACACAAATGTTAAAAAAAAATTCCACATGTCATCCCCAAAAATATTAGAAGACATGTGTCCTATGACTCATATGTAAGTCCTTTTAGAAATTATCACGAGGAACTGACTTTGGATTTTGGGACTTTGTGGATTCGGCGTTTCAGGACTTTGGGACTTTGTATATTAGGGGTTTCGTCACTCATGACTTCGGGACTTTTTTACTTTGGGGTTTTTGTCGTTTAGATTTCTTGAAACTCCCGAAGCGCGAAGCTCCGAAGTGATCGTTAAAGGTTTTCCTTTAAAACTCAGGAAACTTTTATATTCCAAAGAGCACGAGAATTGTTTGATCAACTTAGTGCAACTCATCGACGGGCGACAATGTAAGCGCCTTATTAATATATAACAAGCAAGGATTTATTTTAATTTAAAAGGTAATTTCCTAAGTTTTTTTCTTTTTAATAAAATTTTATTTCTAAGAGGTAAAACCAAAAGAATAAAAGTTGAAAATTATAAGTGTTCTAATACAATGAATGAAAGTTGGTTTATAGTTACTATGTTTCCATTGTGAGGGAAACATATCACTCGAAAGAGTGTGGGCACAAAATCTCTCATAACGTAGACATAGTCTCGCCCGAGGAGCAGGTTAAAGTCCAAGGGGTCGTGAACTACCATCACATCGACGTAGACCATTTTTCCTCCCAAAGTAACTGGAAACTAATGAAGGATACCTAAATGTTGAATAATTCTTATGTCAAAGGTCAATATATTCTGAGTCGTGGGTGCAAGTTGCGAGGAACCAAAATCTTTCCAAGAATTTGCGGATAAGACGCTAACAGAAGCATCTTTCTCTATTATAGTGTTAAGAATATTCCTACTACAAACTTGCACGGTTATTTGAAAAGGCACATAATAATGAATACAAGGTTCTGTTAAATAATTCCAATCAATAGAAATCATTTGATTGCTTGAAGGGGGTTCCATTAGGATGGGCGGAGTGCCCCTTGTCCGGGTGAATCAGTATTAACTATGTAGACCTAAGTGACATCCTCACTCTTTGAATGAGGAGTGGGATTGATCGATGATGGAACTAGATAGACCACTTTAGGTTCACTCTTTAGATGAAGAGTGGGATCGATCAATGACGGAACCAGATTGACCACTTGGGGAGCACTCTTTGGATGAAGAATGGGGATAAACGATGATGGAATTGGATCAGCTACTTGGGTTATTGTTTCAATTGAGGATGAAACTAGATTGATGACCTGATCAATCGAATTGACTGGGGATGCAACCAGATTCACTAGTCCATCAACTAACGACAGATTGGGAGAGATCTTACGATAACCAGTTGGAATTTGAAGATTTTCAAAAATATAAGAAGCCACATCCATATGAGGCAAAAGGTGAGAGTGATTATCACCTTCACATAACATACAAGGAAATTTTAATTTTCTATTCTTCTCACCAACTTTAACATCACTAGTTGACAAGGGTGTCACTAGCATGTCCAACAGGGGTTGATGCCAAAGAAGACCACATTTCTAAGGCCTTGGGGAGACCAGGGAAATAACTCATAAAGTGGTCACCCTTACAAATCCTACATGGGAATTTGGATTTAGGATTATTCATTTTAGACTTTTTTACTTTATCAACACTCCTAGTATGATTAACAGTAGTTGGTTTCTCGTATCCAACATGACCTTATGTGGTTGGAGTCTTGGTCCCTTTCTGATTATTTTTCTTCTTCTCTTTTCATTTATTCTTCTTCTTATCAACCTGGCTACTCACTTTAGAGCTTTCACTAGGAGAATAAGGATAAAGGGAAGGACACCTGATGGGTGAAGAAGGTGAAAGTTCGACATGAGGTTGATTTGTGGGTGGTGTGGTTACATTTGAAGCATTAGGTGCATTCGAAGCACTGGGAAAAGTTGAGATTAGCGGAGTGGGGAAAAACTAAATCAGTAACCCGATGGTGAGTCCCGAAAGACTCACTGTGGAAATGAATGAAGGACCAACATCTCCAAAAGAAGGAACGGTGAAAGGTTCCCCAAGAAAAGGGGTTCTTTCGTTGGTACACCCAAGAACTGATGCCATTGACACTAACTCTACCTAAGGTCCACTAGGGAAAACAAACAATACATGCTACAAATCTAAGAAGAAAACAATTGAATAAACCTTCCCACAATGAAACCACTAGTTGATGATGAAATCCAACATTGCAAGATCAAAATAGGAAGGGGTTGGGATAGAGCAGGTGGATCAGTTACATTGGCGATCTTCTTAACGGACTTATGCCTTAGTGAAATTTCCCACACAGTTTTACCCGTGGGTTTACCCTCCAAGGAGCCCGAGTGAGTTTGACCAACATCTAACCCAGGTACAATGAAGACTCCCCTTCACCGTCACCTTGTATATCAACCCTATAGATATAGGCCACTAAGGGTACCAATGCACAATCAACCTCCTGGTGGGTACACTCAACTGTCGGGAACGAATGTATGGGTAGGATAAAAGTATGAAATTCTTCAAGAGAACTAAAGACAAGTGGAGCGAAATACTATTGAGTACCTCGAATGGATTCGGGATTCATGAAACTCTGAGACCAGATGAAACCAGTCGTTTCTCAAGAAGAACCCCCAATATACGATCTTTATGCTATGTGGGTTAAGCCTCGGAGGACATATCTTTGTTTCTCTCCCACACATGACCTTGTGCCTAACCCCTGTGTGAGAGGGGGATCCCGGATATGATTATACGAAAAATTGGATTTATCGCTCCCTATCACAAGATTCTGTGTTTTTCTGATGGATTTGGAAAGTTATCCTCACAACCTATTCCAAATCCCTACACTTTAAGCTAATGTAGGTTTGCTACTAGATAATATAAAAGTGTGTGATTAATTTTAAAAGCGCTTCATTTTAGGGCTATTGCTTACTCAAGGGTGTGAAGTGAAACTTATGATGTTTTAGACTCAACTCCAAAAGAATTAAAAATAAAGAAATGGAACTCTTTTTCTTCAATGAATCCTACATACGGGATGGAGAAGAGGTTCAAATTTATTTAACAAAATTACCCAATTCCCAAATGCAATTTTCTAAATGCAATCTACTACAATACCCAAAATCAAGAATGCAACTATCTTCTTTGTTTGATTCTAATATATAAAGAAAGAAAATGCAAATCCTTTAACACTCTATTACTTTCAATCAAAATGAAAGAGTCGAATGAAAATATAAAAGACACAAAGAAAAAAGGATTTCAAACAAAGCATGCGCTCACAGGATATTTGGAACTGAAAGAAACAAGTACGATAACTCAATCAAGGACTCGAAAATCGAAAATCATTCAAGGAATATAAGAAAGTTTAGAGAAGAATCCAAAAATTGATAGAGAGAAAGAGAAATCACTCAACTTTCTTGACAAAACAAGAAACAAGAAAGAGCAATCAAAGCTAGGTTATGGTAAGAATAAATTATCAAATCATTCAAAGAGGAAAGATTTAAAAAGTAACTTAAGACCAACAAACCTTTGTAGACCTTTTCAATCAGTTAGATAACCAGAGACTTCGCAAGACTCAGACCAAACCAAGAAGAAACAAGGTGAAACAATCTAGCAATTTGGAAAAGGTTTCAAGATAAAACAAGACAATGAAAAGAGTGATAAAGAGCCATATCCTCAACCTAAACAAAGTCACAAGAAAAATTACAGACTCTGGGTAAAATACCTCCAACAAAGGCCTGCGAAAAACATGGCAGATTCTTCTGGATCTTCTCAAAACAAGAGAGCAATGCTCCTCAAAACAAAGAGATAGAGTCCTACAATGATCCCTAAGAGACCACTAGGGAGCGTTGATCAGATAACCAATGCTATGGTAGCCACTCTGGGGGGGCGCTAGTCTTTTATATGCTTGAAAATATGCATAAAAAATCAAAAACTTAGAAGAGAATAGCTTGGTAACTATGACTATTGCTTGATGAAGCAAAGGGAAGAGGGAAGGCTCAAAAACAATCAACCAAACAAGGCAAAGGTTCAAACGATCCAAGGAAAGACAAGTCAATTTCCCTCCCTAGTGGAGTCGCCAATTTCTGTTACGGAAATATTCCCCTACAGATAGGTGAACTTTCCCTTGGATTACTAACCCCTATACCAAGACATTAAAATCATTTGGACACTACCATTCCTATAAATTAATTTTTCTTATTGAAAAAGAGAGGAGAAGGTGAAGTAGGATGTAATTTTTTTACGACGTTTGTCTGATCCAGATTTTATGAGCAGAACGAAATGACTACAGATTATTAACAGGTGCTTAACACAAAATAACAAAGATACAATAAATCTGGTTTTCTATTCAATAAGGAAATAAGTTGAAACTGTAAAATGCAGCGGAAAACAAGCTTGTCGGAATGGTGGCGGCTTATCTCTGAGAAGAGATGTGATGGTTGCGCTCATTCGTAAGAAGATGATTACAATGAGTCTATGAAGGCCTCTTTTACAATAAATATGAATTTCAAAAATCCTAGACATCCAAAAACCTAACCCTAGGAGATGAAGTGCCAAAAGTCATGTGGGCCCCATTTAGGTAAGTTAGTACATCAACTTCACGGGGTCATAACTTTTTCATATGATCTTCGTTTGAGGTGCATGATATCCCATTGGAAAGGTATCATCGAGGAGATTCATTTTGGGGGATAAATTAGAGACCTTGTCTATCATTGAGAAGCTTGATCCAGAAAAACCTTCATTTAGGCCCTCAAAATGGCCCCGGAAGTCAAAAACTACTAAAAATAATAAATTGCCAAAATTGCCAGAAAACTATTTTGACCAAGTTGGAAAAGGTGGGTGGCCTCTGATATCCACCTGGATCAATCCTCCCTCCTTAGGAAGCAATGGTATCCATTGGTTGATTTCCCCCATCAGATGAGGAAATTTCTTCTGAATTTGGCCCCGGGTGAGCCACTTGCCTTGGTGCAGGAGCTGCCTTGCTTTCATGACGCGATAAAGCTAGATCTTTTGCTATCGAGTGCCCTTGATCTGTGTGTCCACAATATTATCATTCTATTCCTGTTGCATGCAATCAGGGTTGAGCTATGTTGGTGTCAACTTCTCTGCTATATCTGAGGTGTCCAATAATGGTGGCAAATATGGTTGAAGGAGAGCCACATTGAAGACTGGGTGCAGGCCAAGGAAAGGGGGAATGTTGAGATCAAAATCATTGTCACCCACAGCCTTGGTGATGGTGTATGGCCTATAACGAAGTGGGAAAATATTCTGATGGGTCACTATAAGGTGTTCTTTCTGGAAGTGCAACAAAAATTTATCTCCCACCTGAAACTTATGTGGCATCCGATGTTGATCATGGCACTACTTGTACTTGGCATTAGACTTCTGTAGAATATCATGAACTTGTTATTGGATGTGTTGGATCCACTCAATGAACCAGGTGGCCTTGTCAGATTCTGGTGGAGCATGGGATGATTCAGCTGAGGTGGTCGCTAGGGGTAGTTCAAAATCCATGGGGCCCAATGGTTGGAATCCCAACCCCACCTGAAAGGGGTTGTGGCCAATTGAGCTATACAGGGATCGTTTGTAGCTATGTTGGACATAGGGAAGACTCTCATCCCATGTGTGGGGGTGTTTTGAATTGTACATGCACAGGATATGTACAATCATCCAATTGACAACCTTAGTTTGTCCATCTGTCTGGGGGTCGAAGACAGTGGATTTGGTGATCTTGGTATCCAGCAGTGACCAGAGGCTTGAACAGAATGTGTTGAGGAACTGACTATCACGGTTTGAGATAATGGTTTGTGGGATCCCAAAATGTACCCATACTCGTTCAAAGAATAGCTTGGCAGTGTCTTCTAATGTGATGCTCTTCTTGTAGGTGACTAGAATCGCCATCTTTGAAAAGCGATCAACAACCACAAAAACATAGTCATTTCCCCTCTTGGTGGACAGGAGGCCCAACATGTAGTCCATTGATATGAATTCCCACGACCTGTCAGGAGTAGATAGAGGGGTGTACAGTCATTGTTTCTTAGTGGTTGGTTTGGCAATAACGTAGGTAGTGCAGAACCTGATATACTTGTCGACATCATGTTGAAGTTTCGACCAGTAGAAATGTTTCTGCAGCACTGCTACTGTCTTTTTGACACCAAAGTGTCATGTCACCCGACTGTAGTGAGCTTCCCAAATATGTTTCGTACGCTCACTTGATGGAACGCAGAGATGGACCAGAGGGCACAACAACTTGTATTGAATATGTAAATTAGCGACCATTGAGTCGGCGCCCANACATTAGGTAGGTGGTGGAGAATTCAGGGTCTCTCTCATAGAGTTGGGTCCATCCATAGGTCTCATGGCCGTAAGAGTCTAGGACCATGGTGAGTGTCGCAATTGACGGTCTGTTGAGGCAATCAACGACGCGTTTGGTGCTTCATGTTTTATACTTGATGTTGAGGTGGAATTCTTGCAAGTATGTGGACCACTTTTGATGGTGGTCATTCTGCAATTTTCCTTGTGTCTGCATGAACTACAGTGGCTTATGATCAGTGTGGATGACTGTCTCCTTCCCAAGAATGTAATGTCTCCATTGGAAACAGGGTTTCACAATGGAGTACATTTATTTTTCGCATCATTTGATAGTGTCTCACTATGATAGGCCACAAGGTGGCCATGCTGAGTGAGAACGACGCCCACAACATAGTCTAAAGCATTTGTCTCGATATCAAAGGGTTGTTGTAGGTTTGGTAGTGAAAGTAATGGGGCTACGCACGAGCGCTGCTTCAAATCATCAAACGCTTTTTGTTGGGATCGACCCCATGCATATTTCTCCTTACCACCACCCCTGGTTATTTGTTTGAGGGCCCATCCAATATGGGAGAATCCAAACACGAACCTGTTGTAGAAATTGGCAAGGCCCAAGAAGATCTGAAGCTCGGTGAGTTTGGTTGGGGCTAGCCATTCCTGGATGACTTGGATCTTGGCTAGATACACATGTACGCCATGTTGATCAATGATGTATCCCAGGTAATGGACCATGTCCATGACGAAGGACCATTTTTCCAAGTTGGCGTATAGTTTGTGTTGCCACAAGGTGTCCAAAACCTGTTGAATATGTTGCAAGTGTTTGGCCCAAGTCTTGTTGTAAATAAGAATGTCATCCAGATACACCACTATAAAAGTATTGGTGAATGGTCGCAGGATATCATCCACCGTCCTCATGAAAGTGGTTGGAGCATTTGTAAAACCAAAGGGCATGACCAACCATTCAAAAAGGCCTTCCTTTGACTTGAAGGTGGTCTTCTATACATTTGTTTGTTCTATCGAGACCTGGTGGTAGCCAAACTTTAGATCAATCTTAATAAAAAAATTGCCCCCCGTGAGTTGATCAAGGAGGTCGTCGATTCGGGGAATCGGGTACCAGTTTCTAACTGTGATTTTATTCAAAGCCCGATAATCAATGCAGAGTCGCCAGGTTCCATCTTTCTTCTGTACCAACATGATTGGGCTCCCGCAAGGTGATGAGATGGGATGGATGTGCCCCTTGTTGAGAAGTTCTTGGATATTTTCCTTGATCTCCTCATTCACTAATAGAGAGCGGCGATATACTGTCCCATTGGGCAGAGGTGCACTGGGGGTCAGATCGATGGGGTGCTTGACTTGGCAGTGTAGAGGTACCCTGGTACGTGAGGAGAAGATATCCAAGTATTCTTCCATGACCTTATCTACTTGCTTCTACTGTGTAGAGAGGTCAACCGTAGAGACCCTGGATGTGGTTGTGATATTTCACTCATTCTGAGAGCGAATCATGAAGAAGACAAACTTCCCTGTCTGAGAGATGACCTTCCTACATTTCTTAGCAGAGATCAAGGAAATAGCACTAGGTGGGACTACCTCAGGTATCCTATAAAATTTCTTGTTCAAAGTAATAATAAAACTATGAGGCCTAGACTCATATACAACATGATGTTTCCATAAATAAGGTTGGCCCAAAAGAACATCACAAACTTCGAGAGGAGCAACATCACACAATACCTCATCTTTGAAGGGCTTGATGTCGTACGACATTCGACACTGCTAGTTGATTCGGAGATCACTTCCTTGGTGGAGCCATCCAATGGTGTAGGGTTGTGCGTGCGGCGTTGTCGGTAGGGCCAACCTCTTGACGACCTCTACTAAGATGATGTTCTTATGGCTATCACTATCAATGATGAAGTGCAGTGGGGTGCCTTTTACCTACATCTGTGAATGGAAGAGGTGCTCGCCTTCTTATGGCTCTTCTGGTTCACCAGGCTAGATCTTGGTGGTAGCAATGGTGGCACTGGTTGGCTTTCACTTATGCCACCAACAACTACTTTGAGCGGAAGTCAGCAGTGTTATACCAAGGGATTTTATGGAAGTCGCACCACTTCCCGGTGTATTTCTTTGTCTTTCCGGTGTCCTTCTTTACTTGCGGCTTGGAATCGTTGTCCTGATACTTTCCATCTTTGCTCTGTCCTTTGTTTTGTGGGTTGGGGCTACCCTTTCCTGGCTTTTGTTGTGAGGGGTTCCCAGGCCCAAATTGCCACGTCTTTTGTTTGAGATTCTACTTGATTTTGACGACATATTGGTAGGTCGCACCCAAGGATGAGATGTCCAGAAATTCCATTTCAATATGGATGTATCTATGCAGAGCACCATGATACTTGAGCACCAGATGTCACTCTGAATCTTTAATACATAGATTGGTGTGCAAGGTATGGAAGATATTTTTGAAATCTAGCATTGCTTGGTCCCTTTCTTGCCGCAATGTGGTCTATTTGGTATACAAGTCATCATAACTTCCGACAGGGTAGTATTGTTCCTTAATAGCATCCCTTAAGGATTTTCAGGTGGTCATGACTGTAAATAATGAGGGTTCCTCTGTTTCCTTTTGTTCACAGAAAGTTTCCCACCAATATTTGACATGGGAAACGACTTTGAGGAGTGCAAAAGTAATCTTTTCTCTATTTGAAAAGTTATGGATAGAAAAATACTCTTCTAGTAGATTCAACCACTTGTCTACAACATCTGCATCTATCTGACCTTCAAATATAAGAATATCTAAGTTTATTTATACCTTGAAGGGGGCGACGCCTCCGCTCAAAGAAGATGTGTCGCCTGTTGGTAGCCGCCAAAGGATTTGCGCGAAACTATCCATCATATCGTTCCTTTGTTGCGTGAGGGATTCCTCAAGAAACATTTTGAAAGGATATCATGTCCCGTCATCTTTATTTTCTCCTTCCATGAGAGGTCTCTTAGGTGTGCGAGAGATTTTTTCCTCAAGAGAAACAAGCTTGAGACCCAACTCTTTGTACTCCGACCTCGTTGGGGACATGCATTAAGACGACAAGGAGAAGATCACTATGATACCACTTATCCAGATTTTATGAGAAAAACAAAATGAATACAGATTATTAATAGGTTCTTAACACAAAATAATAGAGATAGAGTAAAATTGGTTTTCTATTCAATAAGGAAATAAGCTGAAACTGTAAAATGCAGTGAAAAAGAAGCTTGTTGGAATGGTGGGGACTTATCTTTGAGAAGAGATGGGACGGCTATGCTCATTCACAAGAAAATGATTACAATGAGGCTTTGAAGGCATTTTTTACAATAAACAATAATTTCAAAAACTATAGACATCCAAAAACCTAACCCTGGGAGATGAAGCGCCAAAAGTCATGTGGGCCTCGTTTGGGTAAGTTAGTACATCAACTTCTCGGGGTCGTAACCTTTACATACGATCTCTGTTTGAGGTGCACGATAGCCCGTTGGAAAGGTATCGTCGAGGATATTCATTTTTAGGGCTCAATTAGAGACTTTGGAAATAATTAAGAATCTCTATCCTGAAAAACCTTCATTTAGGCCCTCAAAATGGCCCCGGAAGTTAAAAACTGCTAAAAATAGTAAATTGCCAAAATTGCCAGAAAACGATTTTGACCGAGTTGGGAAAGGTGGGTGGCCACCGATATCCTCCTGTATCATTTTCCTAGCTTCTCCTATCCACAATATTGATCCAACTCCCAGCACAAATCAATACATGCAATCGACAACAAAAGACAAATGATTGTCTCCTACTCTAATGGATTAGACAAAGCAAATTTATCTACGTGGATTAAACTAATCAATAGACAAGCACATATGAATACATACTTGAAGGAAATAGGAAAATTTTATTATATGAGAACCAAGAAAATTTACATACCACAAATGATGTCAGTTGCAACTCCTCCAAGCTCTCCTCGTCCATACCCTTGCATGAATCCGAAGATCATAAGTTTGATATCTCTATCTGTGTGTGTTTCACCTTGGAAAGCCTTCAATATATAGGCTTGAGAGGAACAACAACCATGAGTATATTTTGGGATTATTTGAGGATATGACTCCTTTAGGTTAGGATCTGATCCTAGGATAGTGCCATAGGATATCATTTGATCCAAACCAACCTCATCTGTGAGAATTGGCCCTTGGAAAGAGGCGGGATTCTCCAGATTTTCCTCTAACCAAAACCAACGCTCCCCTATAGTTAGAGACAGAGAGTTGATAATATATCATCACTCCATAAATAAGGTAAATGGGTTTCTACCCTATGGGGTAGCACTCCCCCAGCATGGCCAGGGGGGCACTACCCATAAAAAAAATTCCCAAAAAATGGTTGGTTTTTCAAGTAAAAGGTGTGTTTCTGGCCTTGAAATGATGGGTTTATTCCTCCAATATGACTTAGGGATCATGGAAAATGTTCTTTGATGGTTTCAAGGGGTTAAAACACATAGAAACACTTAGAAAAGTGCATGCAACACTTAGTAAAGTGCATATGACACTTGACGATACTTGTGACACTTGCCAAGGTGCATACGACACTTTTACGATATTTGCGACACTTAGGGATAGATACTTAAGCATGGAATTTTGATGCATAACAACACCCTATTAGAAACCCAAGTTGAATGTCGAACTTTAAAAATGATTCGAGAATCTAGCAGTTTCTTGATTCGGGTGTATCTTCTTAATATTTTGTTGGAATAGATTGACACCCGCTTTAATGGGAATCACATGTTTTATTATCCGGGTATCATAAGTTTTCGTATCGTCATAAGTCCAAGAAACAACATCTCGATATCTATGAAACAACTCTGTGAATGTGTGTTTTTCTGCCTCTCAACAGCAAGTGCGTAGATTGACGTACTTGGGTTGTTCAAATGTTCTTAGATTGACCAGAAAGAGCATCATGGTAGAACTGTTGGTTTTTGGGTTGGTGGGCCTTCTGAAATTTGATTGCAGATCTAATAGTTTCTCAAGATTTAGAACATTCTTTGAGACAAAGTTTTCCTTTAAACATAGTTACCAACTTAATGAGAACTGTGACCTCAAAACGAGAACTCTGGCCCAAAAAACCCATATTTTTGCATAAAAAACATCAAAATCAACCCCCAAATCAAAAAGTGGTGCTACCGGTAGCACCATTTTTTTAAA
>SNQJ01S0012169.1:134386-164557 GCA_010110895.2 Picea sitchensis
AACAATAAATTAATTAAGGAGACAAAATTCTATGAAAAATCGTAACTTCGAAAAAGTAAATGGTAAAAAACATTTTTAAGATTGAAAGAAGCATGAAAAAAAGACTAAAAACGGAGTTGAATAAAAACAAAATATATATATATTTAGAAAAAATTGAAAATAGATAAAAAAAAAAATGAGCATTTAAAAAAATAATGTGGAAACATTGGGGATCGAAAAATTGAAAATATCAAAAATCATCTAAAAACAGAGAGGGGGTGCTACCGGTAGCACCATTTTTAAAAACAAGGTAAAAAATTGGACCCCCCAAAAAATGAGAACTCTTGAGAGTTCTCATTAAGTTGGTAACTATGTTTTTACTTTTCTTGTCTCATCCTGATAAGTTTGTAGTTCTCAATGATGGGGTTCATCATCAATCATTGCATCTTGAAAAGTGTTTGAACTGGTGAGAAAGTTGATAATTTGAAAATCATTATTGAATATTCACCAATTTGTGATGTTGTCCGGTATTAAGGGCTTGAAAATCATTTCAACCGAGAAACCATCATCAAGAGGTATGAACCTAGATGTCGCATTGGCCAATATATTTTCATTGATATTTTGATAATGAGGTATATAAGTGATGTTGAATGCATCGAAAGAGTAGAGTAGATTCCATACCTCTTGTTGATATGAATTGAGATGCGATGACAGACAATGAATGGTCTTTATTATGTGTCGAATGATTATTTTTGAATCACCGAACACCTTGAGATACTTCACTATGATATCAATGGCATTTTTCATACCTTAGACTAAGGCTTTGTATTTCATGGTGTTATTGGTACATTCAAATTCTAAGCGGAAAAAAATGAGTGTCTTGCACTGTTCAAGATCAATCAACATGCATCATGCTCTAGCTCCTTCTTTTGTCTTAGAGCCATCAAAGAACATAGACCACATGTTAGAAATTTGTGTTTTGTTAATTGAGCCAAAACCTAAGTTAGTTAATATGTTATAATCACCATTATGTGTTTATGAAAGGAGTTTAGATTCTAAATCTGGTTGTACTTCACAAGTTTGTGCTTCATAACAGCCATGGTCAGTCTCAAAGAAATAGTTACCCAAGACGAAATGTGCAAAATGGATAGGTTCATTCTTACCTTCCAATTCTTGTACCATGTGTTTCATGTGAGCTACGTTGTTTACCCAAATTTGATTTGCATTACCTTTATATGGGAGCCACAGGTGGGACCAACCGGTAGAAAAGTAACCTCGAAGTTTGGTTGAACAATCCTTTCTCAAAATAATACCATAAATTTCTGGTATATCAACAACAATGATATCTATAGTTTGATGCACCCTAGGATCAAATGAAATCCTAATTAAGACATCCTTGAGTTCTCCCTTACTTTAACATATGTTCTATCCAACTGTATGATTCTAGTTTTAGTCATTTGTGGAACACCATTTATCTTTTAGAAGACTGAAAAAGGAATAATGTTAGAGGACGTACTTGAATCTACTAGACAATTATGCACATTGAAATTGAAAAATTCACAGGTGAGCAGAAAAGGTGCGACCTGTGACTTCGAGTATGCGTCTTTGCTTTCTTCATTTATGGCTGTTGTGATTTCTACCTTGTGTATTTCATGTAATTCATCATTTGGAAGGATTTTTTCGGTAGTAGCAACAATCTTTTTTTCCGAGCATCGTTGGAGTTGAAAGCATCATGTAGTATCTCACATTGTTGTCGTAATGAGAAGATATCAAACATGGAGAAGTTGGATTTTTTTTTCTTCATATCTTCTATTACATTATAGTCTAGGGCATGTGTGTTTGGGTTTCTCACTGTTTGGATTGATTTAGGCTCACATGTTTTGGTGTTGTTTACTATTGCGTTAATTTTAGTGTTGTTCCAAACTATGTTAGATGTACTCAGCATGTATATGTTGGATGGGACATTCTTGCTTGATTTGACATTGCTTTTCCCCTGGGATTGGTCATTTATATTTGGGGTAGAAAGGGGAGGAGTAATATTTCTAAGAGGTATTGTTATCACTCCAAGAGTCACTATAGGTTGTAGATTGAGTGAGATTGGTAACTTAATCAAATGCTCAAATAAAAGGTATAAAAATGGATCAAATTGACTGATTTGTTCAATATCTCTCTTACTCAAGACATACATGAATACACTCAGACATATAGGGCCTTCAATTCTACTAATCAGATGGTTTTTAAAAGATTGAAATGGATGGAGAATACTTATTATACCAACATGATCACACACACTAAAGTATATATGAAAGCCTAGCTATAATAGGTAAATGTACTTGTGTTTATTGTCTATCAATGAAAAGACAAAATGACATTTATCAGTCACTGCATAAAAATAGAATAATGTACATTCATCCACAGGTACAGAGAAATATAAGTGATAAATAAGTCTGAACAAATTCAATGAAGAGTGCTTATATTCCAATATGCATTCAAGGAGTCTTTACAAAAAGAGTATTCTCAAATCTTCCCAATCCAACCTCTTTAGCTCCTCCCTTTGGTCCTCTTTATAGAGATATTACATTCTCATCTAGATCCAAAATATATGTATCTCATAATCTCTTCACCTATCTTTAGTTTGTTGAATATATCCAACTCAAATCCGAATTTGTGAAGTGGCTAGCAAAAATAGAGGATAAAATTTATGGAAATATGTTTCTCAAAGATTGACCTATGTCTCCCAAATAAAAATATATTTTGGAAAACTTAGAGAGGTTTGTTAAGAGGAGCTCATTATTGTGAAAAAAATCTCTCACTTTCCAAAAATACATTTCCATATCGTCATAATGTATCTCTAAAGAAAGTGACTAAAACAGGAAAACATAGATTTCCAAAATCTAGTCATATTCCTACATACTAGGATTGGATCCCTAGAATGTTTCCATTAATGAAATGAAGTGCCAAGTGCATGATTTGATGGGGGATGGTCTTATATTCAAATATATATGGCCACCATGACCCAAAAATCCTCTTTCCAATTCGAATTTTGACCTTTTGACCAAAATTTGTGAAATCTTCCATCTACACGAAGTTGGTAGCGCATTACACCGCAAAAACAGGCTTTGCGCTACCAACTCTTGTATTTTTGCAATTTGATGCTTTCGGTTAAATCCAATGATTTGGAATGGTTTTGAAGGTTGTAAAATTATTATACAGTGTATTATAATTCATAATATAGCTGCTCCAACTGAATAAACCATCCTCCAAGCTATTTTGATGAAGTAAACATAATCCCTAATGACACTAGGATTTTTGCCGAATGAGCATTGTCTTGTTTTCAAATAATGAATTTCTTGATACTTTGCTATGATATGCATTCTTACTGATGTACCACATGTATTTCATCATGGATGATGTTGTTGTGTCCCTAAAACACTCTCAAAACAGAAATTCATTCATTAGAAAAATTTATGAAAATTTGGATGAATGTTAGATCACCAAAACTTATCCTTGTTACAGTCTTCTGAAATTGACATGGTGTATTTGCATTTCCTTGAAAATCAATCCTTTTGATAAGGCATTCCCTTCCTTGTCACTTCAATGGGCACTTTTAAACAAAACTGTCAAAAAAGATGAAACATAGATACTATGTTTTCTCCTTATGTGAAATTTAGGTTTGTGGCTAAGTATGAAACTTCAAATGCTTGAGGGAAGCATAAAATGTTTCTAGAAAAGCTACACAAGAGTCTGATACTCTTGATTTTGAAAAATAAACTCTGAAAACACTTCCACTATGGCCATATCCACCCTTGACTTGCTTTGACCAATTACCTAGTTGTAGCAAAACATAGTATGAAATGAGTGTAGATTTCTACACATTGAGAACTTGGTAAAATCTTATATGTTTTACATACTCTTGCAGGTGATCTAAACTTGTGTATTGATAATAAATTATTAATAACATGCCTTTTTCTCTGCTAGAACCAAATGCATCACTTGTAATGGGCAAGAAGACAAAAATACCCTTGTTCTACAGTCCGAGAGAAAAATTCCGAAAACAGAAAATCATAAAACAATATGTACTTCCTCCTTCTGTGTAAGATTGATATTTCAGAAGATCAAAACATATGTCTTTGGAGACATAATATATTCAATAAACTACAGAAAATCACTTAGATGTTTGCAGCGCGCCAAATGGGGAAATTGTGACTTGCGCTACAAACTAGTGTTGAGTTGTCAGCGCAATGGTTATAAAAAACAGTGTTTGTGCTACAAACTTGTGAAGTGGGAAAATTTGATTAGACATGGTCTCATAATAACTAAAAATGGTAAATGAGGGGTTATTAAGACAAATAATGACTCTTCTTGGATGTAGGACCCACTCTCTAGGCTTAAGATAAGTCAAACTAAGACACTTTTCAATATGAGAATATTGGCTAAGTGAACCTTGAAGACTACTAGTCACCCTTCCAATACAAATAACATGACCAAACTTTGGTGAAAATACTGACTTGAGAGACTCATAATGTTTGATGACTAAGAAAAATCTAAAAATTTCAATGACTCGAACTGCCATAACTCTCTAAGAGCTAACATTTGGCTCCAACTAGGATGGAAACTTCCTTGTGAGGTTTCCAAGAACCTAGTAGTTCCAGACACCTTTTCCATTGGGATATGGAATCATATGGCCTGTGAAACCAATCCCCTGCAAACCTTCAACATTTGATATTCATTTTTTGTCATATCCTGATATACTGAGAAGAACTTTGCTTATTCATTGAACACTAAAAAACTTCATATTGCAAACCAACTGAAGATTGCAAACAAATGCTCAACTACTCAGCTTATTCATGTATACTCCTACTCTAATCAATTGTATTGCTTGTTGATCAAGTGAAATCATGCTTCCAATGAAGCCATACAAGTAAACTCGCGACTAAAAGGCTTCTTTTTATGCCACTAATTAAAAGATAATAATAAAAACATAACAACGACCATAAAAATTCTTTCAAGAGATCATACTCACTAACAAATGCAAGTGATATGATAAAATCTGAAAACTTAAGAGAGTCTGAGAGATAAGACTCAAGTAATTCTGCCATGGGATCTTCAAAACCGTGGTCACCATCATATAGATTCCAAATCATAGATTTCTCATGTATGTCTTCCCCTTTTCTATATCCCTGTGACTTGGATCCATCACTATGATGTGCTTTCCCATCACAGTTGATGATTTTTGAGAGAAAATAAGAGATATGTTCTTGATCTTCTAGATCATTGTCTTCATAATGATTAGATGAAGGATGAGTCTTTAAAAATATATCATGAGAGAACTGTTGATTACTCTCTCCAACAATGATATGTTTGAAAGATGAGTAAAAAATAAGAGGATATTTATTGGAATTTTGAACAATCGACTCATAAATATCATCAACCATAGCATGAATACATTATTGATCATCTCTTTATTGAAAAGTAGAAATAGATGTGATTCCATTAGTTAACAGGCCTTCATAAACTTTAATTCTTCCTCATCATCACTATATTTGTCAAATATTGGAACATCAGGATAAAATCCTAATGGCAAAGATGAAGATTTCTGCAAAGAATTATCAGCAATAGGGCTTCGAAACAAATCTGAAATAACATCACCTTCTTCCTCATCATCATCAACCTTTCCATCAAAATTTGAAACAAAAGGTACATAAGGAGAAATATAGTCCTTTTGATGTTCCTCCTTAAAAATGGATGATCTATAAAAATTCAGTTCCTCATGGCTGCTGCAATTTCCCTTTGTGTGCAAATCTGAAAACTGTGGGCTACCCATACTGATTTCAATTGGCATTTGACCAAAAGATAGTTTATCATCTCCATTTGTATCTAAAGAAACCAACTCTTCATATTCATAACATTCAGACTTAATGATAGTAAGAGAACCTTCAACTTCTTCACTATTCATTTCTAGTTCATGTTTATGGGAAAACACATCACCTTGAAAGATATTAGAGAGTTGTTGTAGATTGTGAGGAAGAAATTTTTCTCTATCTATATATTCAACCTCATTATGCAATTTATATTCCTCACAACAATTTTCAAATAATAATTCATCTGAAAAGTACTTTTTGCAATACTCATTGAATACTCTGTGGAAATCCTTAAAGGATGAAATGTTGGAAGGAGGTAAAGAGAAATACCACTTACATTCATCACCCTCCAATGAATGCATGAACATATTCATGCGAACATCTTCATGTTGGAGACCTAGTAGATCCATGCACTCATAGAAATTGATGAGGTGTCCTATAGGATTGTCTTCCTTCCTCTCTTTGAACCGTGGAAGGCAGTCTCCCCAAATATCCATAAGATGTAATGAATGTGGGAAACCAGGGACTGCAGAAAATTTAAGAGGTGCAAACCTCCTATCCAAAAGAGTAGCAAATGCTTTTGAAATTTGAAGATTGTGGAGTTGCCACTGAATTCATCCTTCATGGAGTCACCAGATAGAAGATTATAACCAATATGATGCCCAACCTTTGTCTATCATCAAAATCTAGAACTATGTCGTCTCCCAAGGAAGCTTTCTTCAAACTCCTTTCCCCAACAACGATGCCAATTTGTTATGACTCCAAGAGTCACTCTAGGTTGTAGATCGAGTGAGCTTGGTAACTTAATCAAATGCTCAAATAAAAGGTATAAAAATGGATCAATTTGACTGATTTCTTCAATATCTCTCTTACTCAAGACATACATGAATACACTCAGACAGATAGGGCCTTCAATTGTACTAATCAGATGGTTTTTAAAATATTGAAATGGATGGAGAATACTTATTATACTAGCAAGATCACACACACTAAAGTATATATGCAATGCTAGCTATAATAGTTAAATGTACTTGTGTTTCTTGTCTATCAATGCAAAGACAAAATGACATTTATCAGTCACTATATAAACATAGAATAATGAATATACATTCATCCACAGGTATAGATAAATATAAGTGAGAAATAAGTCTGAACAAATTCAATGAAGAGTGTTTATATTCCAATATGCATTCAAGGAGTCTTTACAAAAAGAGTATTCTCAAATCCTCCCAATCCAACCTCTTTAGCTCCTCTCGTTGGTCCTCTTTATAGAGATATTACATGATCATCTAGATACAAAATAGATGGATCTCATAACCTCTTCACCTATATTTAGTTTGTTGAAGATATCCAACTCAAATCCAAATTTGTGAGGTGGCTAGCAAAAACAAAGTATAAAATTTCTGGAAATATGTTGCTCAAAGATTGACCTATATCTCCAAAATAAAAACATATTTTGGAAAACTGAGAGACATTTTTTAACAGGAGCTCGTGATTGTGAAAAAACTCTCTCAATTTCAAAAAATACATTTCCATATCGTTAGAATATATCTCCAAATAAAGTGACTAAAACAGGAAAACACAGATTTCCAAAATCTAGTCATATTCCTACATTCTAGGATTTGATCCCTAGAATGTTTCCATTAATGAAATGAAGTGCCACCTACATGATTTGATGGGGGATGATATTATCTTCAAATGAATGTGGCCACCTTGACCCAAAAATCCTCTTTCCAAGTCTAATTTTTACCTTTTGACCAAAATTTGTGAAATATGTCATCTACAGGAAGTTGGTAGCGCATTACACTACAAAAACAGGCTTTGCGCTACCAACTCTTGTGTTTTTGAAATTTGATGATTTCGGGTAAATCCAATTCTTTGGAATGGTTTTAAAGGTTGGAAAATTATTAGACAATGTATTATAATTCATAATGTAGTTTCTCCAACTAAATAAACCATCCTCCAATCCATTTTGATGAAGTAAATATAATCCCTAATGAAACTAGGATTTTTGCCAAATGAGCATTGTCTTGTTTTCAACTAATGAATTCCTTGATACTTTGTTCTGATATGAATTTTGACTGATGTACTATATGTATTTTCATCATGCCTGATGTTGTTGTGTCCCTAAAACACTCTCAAAACAGAAATTCATTCATTAGCAAAATTTATGAAAATTTGAATGAATGTTAGATCACCAAAACTTATCCTTGTTACAGTCTTCTGAAATTGACATGGTGTATTTGCATGTCCTTGAACATCAAGCCTTCTGATAAGGCATTCCCTTCCTTTTCACTTCAATAGGCACTTTTAAACAAAACTATCAAAAAAGATGAAACATAGATACTTTGTTTTCTCCTTATGTGAAATTTAGGTTTGTGGCTAACTATGAAACTTTAAATGCTTGAGGGAAGAATAAAATGTTTCTAGAACAGCTGCACAAGAGTCTAATACTCTTGATTTTGGAAAATAAACTCTTAAAATACTTCCACTATGGCAATATCCACCCCTGACTTCCTTTGACCAATCACCTAGTTGTAGCAAAACATAGTATGAAATGAGTGTAGATTTCTACACATTGAGAACTTGGTAAAATATTATATGTTGTACATACTCCTGCAGGTGATCTAAAATTGTTTCTTCATAAGGACTTCTTAATAAAATTATTTTTATCTGCTAGAACCAAATGCATCACTTGTAATGGGAAAGAAGACAAAAATTCCCTTGTTCTGCAATCCGAGAGAAAATTTCTGAAAATAGAAAATCATAAAAGAATATGTACTTCCTCCTTTTGTGTAAGATTGATATTTCATCAGATCAAAACATATGTCTTTGGAGACATAAGGTATTCAGTAACCTACAAAAAATCACTTAGTTGTTTGTAGCGCACCAAATGGAGAAATTGTGACTTGCGCTACAAACTAGTGTTGAGTTGTCAGCGCAATGGTTATAAAAAACATTGTCTGCGCTACAAACTTGTGAAGTGGGAAAATTTGATTAGACATGGTCTCATAATAACTAACAATGGTAAATGAGGGGTTATTAAGACCAATAATGACTCTTCTTGGATGTAGGACCCACTCTTTAGTCTTAAGATAACTCAAACTAAGACACTTTTCAATATGAGAATATTGGCTAAGTGAACCTTGAAGACTACTAGTCACCCTTCCAATACAACTGACATGACCAAACTTTGGTGAAAAGACTGACTTGAGAGACTCATAATGTTTGATGACTAAGGAAAATCTGAAAATTTCAAAGACTCAACAAATTTCAAAGACTCAAATTGCCAGAACTTTCTAGGAGCTAATAGGTATCTTGTCATCTTTCAAAGAATGGATGTAAGGAGTTTGACCTTTGTTGCATAGATTGTAATTCCTTTGAGAAACAAATTTGGTTATTGACATATCTTCCACAAAGATATTTTCTATCTGCTCATTATTTGAGTAAGGGCACCAGTCCCAAAAAGGAATAGAAGACACTAGGGGAACCTCTTCATTAGTATCATTTGAATCTTATGCATGATGTTAATCATTTAAACTCTCTTAGTCCAACAATTGGTTGATCACTAGGGTCATGGAGTTGACCCACTGAGGGTAAGTTCATTCTAGGTGATTTTGTTGGTGATAAGTGTAGAAATTAGCATTTTTGAAGTTGTCTAAGTTTAATTCCATATGATATGGTTTGGGTGGTATTGATGTATTGTCTTGTTTCTTAAAGAATGGGCAAAAATTTCGAGGCTTTGACGATCCTTCACCAATGTTCTTCTTGAGATCTACAACTTCGTTTGATAACGTTTTAACTAATTTCACCACATTGTCAATATCTTTTGGCTCCTTTTCAGGTGGCTTTGTTAGCAACAAAGGTTTCTTTCCAACTGATTTGATTTCCTTAAGATGTGAGTGTTTATATTAAGAGGATAATTCCCTTTCCATCGTTTTGACTTTATTGAAATTAAGGGCCAAAGTGTTCTTATTAGCCTGTTTGAAAAACATACCTATAGAAGGAATCTATGATGTCGTATAATATTCAATGGATAAGGAATGAGAAGGAGATATATCATTAGTGAAATTAGTTAATACATTGAGAAATATTTGGTTGAAGTCTTTTAACTTTTCTCTTTCATCCATATTAATGGCTCCTAACTCCTTATACAAAGATGAGGTTGTTTTCATTTCCCTAAATTTTCTGATGAAAACCCTCTCAAATGCATCCCAACTGGTTATAGAATTGGGTGGCAGACTGGAATATCATGTATATGCTCTGCCTCAGAAGGTGTAAGGAAATAATCTATAGACCATGTCTTCATGTTGAACATTCAGTAGGTGAGTAGCCAGGAAGAAATTGTTTAAGTGGTCTTCTAGCGACCCGGATTTGTCTCAATCAAATTTTGGAAGGATCTTGTATGATTTCCTCGTCACTTCATGTAATGGTCCAGCTACATTTAAGGCATATTGGGGCATCCACCATGGGATTACTATCCTTTTATCTCTATGTTCACCCATGATCTGTTCCAAATTGATTTTCAGGTTTTCACTTTCAAGATTATCCTCAGGTTAGAGAAGGGTATCTGTGACTTGGCTCAAGTGTATCGGGACTTCTTGTAAATCATTTTCAATGAGATCGTCTATGAAGTCGATGTAAATATCAGGATGTGTATTAGGTATTTTCACATGATTTTCTTTCCTTCTCCGATGATCAGAGGTTGTTGGGAACTTACCAAGTAGATTTTTGTAAGCACGTGTAATATGAAGAGTTTCAAACAATTCTTCTTGTGATACTCGGTATCAAGTCTCTGAATGTGTTTCAGGATTACTCGAGGCACTTTCAAAATTGTGATTTGAGTCTTCATAGGTAATTTCTTGTTTGGAATCAATGTGATGGAACAGAGTGGGATTAGGGTTATTTTCTGAAGACTAATTTCGGTTGTGCATTTCGTTTATGTTATCCATAAAAATGGCCCTCCTTCTAGCGCCAATTCTATTGACGGGGAAGAATTCACTTGACAACGGTAATGGGTACTCCCTGGTACACGGTCCCAACTAGACTATGCATTGTTTGGTTTAGGAGACCCATCCAGAATTTGGCCAGGATTCCATTGTTATTTTTGTGGTTTTACCGGTTCAGCCCGGTCTACCAATGAAGATGGATGATGAATGGATATGCAATGAAAATATGTAGATGAAGACTATGTATTGAAAGCAAACTAATATATCCTACCCTATCCTAGCTAGGAGCATACTAAGGTAACTGGATGAGTTTGTGAATGAATCCAAACTCTACATAAAACCACCACACAGGTAGTTGAAATAGAAGTGCAAAATCAGATTGAAATAGAAGTGCAAAATCAGAAACAAGTGCATGCATACATATAACTAGAATAGTCTAAATTATATTTATGCATACATTAATAACTCAACAATATCGGGACTTAAAGATATGAGAAAGAATAATCAAAATTGTAGAATAAAATAGAGTGCATAAGATCAGTCCATAGGAAAACAATCATTCTTACGGTCCATGTGAAAAACATACATCCCACTTGAATAGTTCACAACAAAGACAACTTCACACATAAATTCTTCTTTCTTGCATAAAAATGGCCCTAGGGGCTTCTCAATATTCATTAACAAAGTATAAGTTCTTGAATTAGTTATTGGATCTATAAAGTGCTTGAAGAGCCTCCACAAAATGGGCATCTTCCCTCTTTTATACAATAATTTGTAAGTCATGAGTGCCTCTTTCTATTCTTCTTTAAAGAAGTTGTTACAAAAATTGTTTGGTTTCCTCTTTCATAGTGACAAGTGTACAATAAGGACAAAATTGAAGTTGGTTGAGAAAAATACAAAATGAGAGGTAGGTAATAGAAATTTTTTATTGCTATTTTGTCTTTATTCAAGAAATTTTTACCCTAAGGTATGTTGTCCACACTTCTAGCTGATCATACAGAGATCTGTTTCTACGAAAATCTAGTTCTTCCAACGTTGGATTATGCATAGCTATGTTATCTTCGAGGGTGTTCATATCCTTTAAGAGTGTTTCCATGAATGCTTGTATCATGGTATGCAATTTGATGGGTTGTAGGAGATGCTTCTCTATCATATCCGTGATAATTGTGGTGGTTGCTTCGACGATTGATCTTCTATGACTTGTGTTATCATGCACTTTGAATACCAGTTCTTTTGTGACTATATTTTTACCAAGCTCATCTAATTGGGGTAGTCGGTTGCCTTTAACTAACCCCTGCGTGACCTTGTGTAGTTTAGAGCATACAAACATTGATTTGGTGACCTGTGTATCTTCTCTTTCCTCGGCTTGTTGGGAGTGATCTAGTGAATAAAAATATGTCTTTCTCTCTGAGGTTGATGGTCGATATAACTCAGCTAGTGCATCAGGATTCTCTGCAATCCACCTGTCAATATAGTTGATTCCTTCTCAGATCGTGTTGAACTGAGTAAGATTTTCTTGTATTTGACTATTTTTCGCTATGATTGTTGCAGTTGCTTGTTGGAAGAGGTGTAAGTGAGAATGCATGCCTATAATGGTCTCTTCCAGTTCTTTCCCAACTTTCTCAACACTGGCTTTAAAACTATGCATACTAATTTCATTGACTCTTACTTGCTGGAGTCTTTCTTCCAGTTCCCCGATTCTTTCCTCTTTCTCTTGATTTTTCTAGCACAACCTCCTAATATTTTCTCCATTGGTTCTCATGAAAGAGGTTCCAGATTTGGCAATAGCACCTATGGGATTTTCCCTAACATCCCATGTTATAGGGACTTGTGTGAGGACTGAGATTGGCATCCCTTAATTTTTTGGCACGCTCTTGATTTTTTCTTGCACGATCTTCCCAGTATTGTTGTCATAAGTGAAACTTCTCAGATTTAGGATTTCATTGGGTTGAAACAGGGCCCAAAGTCATAGTCCTGGATTTTTGAATGGTGCCTTTGTGCTGGTGTTCATTATTGACACTTCTTGGATATCAATATCCATCAATTGAGTGACATTGTCTCTCATCTCAACACATTTCTTTCATCTATCTTCATCAGTTTCTTTATCCATCGCTTCTTTCGCTGCCTTTTTCTGCAACTTCTCTTGCTTTTTTTGTTGCTTTTTCTGCTACCTCTTTCCACTCAATCTCATTTTGTGTTGCTTCTTTTTCTTTTGCCTCGGCCTTGGCTTTCTCTACTTCAAGCTTTCACTTTTTCTTGGAAGCATCATTCTTCTTCTTAGAGACTTTTTCTTTATCTCTCCTTTTCTTGTTTGTCTGGGCTTCCTCTTCTTCTGTAGAAACTGAATGTATAGAGATGGAAGGGGGGGATGACCTCTCCACTTATTATTCTATTACTTTCCTTTTGGCTTCTTCCCTTGCCTTTTCTTTGTCTGCAATTCTACCTATTGGTTGGCCTCGTCGGTTGAAGATAACATCATCATAAGTACATGCATTGTGATTCACCTCTTCTTCATCCCAGATGTTTGTTTTTGATTCCCACTGAAGGATTATCTTGTTGCAATAATATTTTATGACCCCTTTTGTGTAATTTCTTATAAATATTTCTTCTCCAAAGTTATAAGAAATTAGGGTACTCACTTCTTCCTTTTCTTTTTTGGTATTTGAGAAAAATTAATTGTCGATGTATAGTGATAATGTTGGCCATATAGCCTTATTGGATCGATACAAAGCTCCTCCCACTCTATGGATTACCGTTTGGTATGCTACTTCTTGGAGAACCAACATATTTAGGACAAACCGCAGGAGAAGGTCAGTATCTTTCATATAACCATATATTCCAATGTAAGTACCATTTTCTAAGAAGAACCAATCCCAAATTCTTTTGATTACTGTGCTTTCTTTGTCTGTCATTCATGGAGGAGGTGTGCAGAATATGAAATCATATAAGGGGGCCATGAATTGTTCACACATTTTATGGTTTTTTTTCTGGTATTTGTGCTCCCATAGCACTTTGAAATAGACGTGGCTTGGTTGGTATGAAGGTTTCCACCTCCATCCAATTTTCGAGTACCGATGAGCAACACACATAATATCCAAAAGATATGAGGACATGTAAAAACTAGGGAAGGTCCCTGGTTGGGCTTCTGATAAAAATGTGATAGCTTCTAGTAGATTGGAAGAAAATATTTCAACCCAGTTGAATGATTCCCCCTCATCTACGTAGTAGTAGATTAAAGGTAGGTACGACAAAGAGAATTGGGACACATCTTGTTCTCTGTAGAGTCAGCATAACATGGCCACCATGTATTGGTATGGCTTCCTTAACGCAATTGTGGGGTAGCCTCCTTTAGGTCTATGTTTTAACTTCTTGTAAAAATTGTACCACTTGGGGCACAATTATTAGACAGTGTTCTTGAAATCAACAAGAAGATTGTTGTCTAGCTTCTTCATTCCTTTTCCAATATGATAATATTTCGCTAAGTTTACAGGATGGAAAGATGATATTGGATCCCCTCTATCATTGCAGGTTTGTTTATTTCCCAGGTCTATATGTTTTAGGATCCAAGATATTCCATCGTTGCATGGAAAAACAACAACTCGGGCTGCAAATTTGAATATCCCTGATTTTATGATATTTTTGAAGACTCTTAATCCATCCTTATCCTCGGCGTCAGTGACATAGTTTTGTTTCTTGAAAATTTGGTATACTTCACCCCATTTGAGTGTTTCTCCTTCTTTTTCTAGGACACCAGACGTTTCATCATAAATGGCCCCAACTATCTCTGGTTCATCTTCAATCTATTTTCCACTGCCAGAATCTTCGATGGCATTTGTCTTATCGACCACTTTTGTTTTGGGAGACATGTATGCACCCATAAATTACTGGTGCACCCCTTATGGAAATAGAGTCACACCTAGAGAAATTACAAAAAGTATTTCAATGGAAACAAGTGCAACATCCCAATCATCACCAACGACGTAGGCAAGTCCATGACCTTCTCAGGGAGAAACAAGTAGGGGCAGGGGCTCCAAGGGAAGGAACTCATTTCAGAGGCCTTCATAGGGAAGCACCTAGGTTAAACCCCGATTTACTTATTGGGGGTGCGAAGGACCTCATTACCAGCATGATTGTCCAAAGTCACAAGCACGATTTGTGCATAGAGAAGGAAAGGGCTCGATGGGAAGAGCAAGTAGTAGCCACTAGATTTATGCAGCGGTTAATAACCACCAGGCAGAGCATCAATCCACTATGGCGGAGTCGTCAAGTACACTAAATCATGTCAATGTTAAAATTTTATTTGATTCTAGTGCTACATATAGTTTCGTTTCACCATGTGCATTAGAAAAGTGTGGGTTGGTAGCCTACGATCACGATGAATTTAAACAAGTCGATATGGCTTCGGGGGAAAGACAAGCGGTAGGACCTAGAGTCGATAATTGTATAGTAGACCTGAGTGTGAACTACTATATTGAAGGTGTACGTTTTTGCTCTAGGGATGTATGACCTAAACAATGGAATGGGATGGTTAGAATCACATTGATCTATGGTAGATTGTTTCACGAAAAGGGTGCTTTGTGTTGATGATGAAGGAAGGTCAATAGAGATCCACGGTGTACGGAGGAAGGTGTCTCTACCATTTATCTCGACCATGAATGCTAAATGTTGCATGAGGCAAGGTTGTCGATTATATTTAGTGGAAGCAGTCAATGAAGGGAAAGGACCCTCCATGGATCAGTATATAGTATTATCAGAGTTTAAGGATGTTTTTCCGAAAGAGTTGCCCGGGTTACCTCCTGAGAGGGAGCTTGATTTTACCATTGAAATAAAACCCAGTGCAGAGCCAATTTCCAAGACACTGTATAGGATGACGACGCCAAAAATTTATGAGTTGCAAATGTAGTTGAAGGAAATACTTGACTTAGGGATAATAAGGCCTAGTGTCTCACCTTGGGGTGCACTAGTAATTTTTGTCAGTGATTTTTTATCTCCAAGCTCTTTAGCATGACAAATGAATATAATGTGAGAGAAAAGGATATAACTAATGTATGCATTTGGAAATAATGTTTTTAAGTCTTTCATAGTCCATACTTGAGGGATCACTAGTGTTAATGCTGGGTGGAAATTCATCATTAGAAGACGAAAGCGTAATAGTAGGCATGGTGAGAAATATGGTGAATATTGGGGAAGAAACTTACTCAAAATGTTCCCAGAAGGTAAAATCGGTGGGTTTTATGTTAACTCCTCCGATGTAAATCAGAGCATTGGTTGTAGAGCCTAATTATATTCCTAATTTGTATGCAAGTCAAAGAAACTACAAGACACACAATTCATGGCCCCCCCTCAGCCATGAGGGGGCCAAAATGTTTGTTTTTTTTTGCAATTCAAATATTGTAATTTTGTAGTCAATCTAGACCGTTGTTATAGGAAAATTCCCCTATTGATAGGTAGATATTCCCTCAGATTCTATACCCCTAAATGGACACCAACATCCCTTTAAATCTAGTTAATCTAACTGAAAGAAAGAGAAGGAAAAGGTATGATGTACCTTGTTTCGAAGCTTGTCCTCACTTTATCCAATATGAACTTGATCTCCAAGCTCCTTAGCATGACACGATACCAGCAATGCAATGGACATTGAAGAAAAACAAAGACTTCCTACTATACCAAGATTATTTTAAACCAAATTCATCCATAATAGACAAGCATATGTACAGATACATAAACTAGAAGGAAATAGGCCAAGCATATATTAATGAGAACATTAAAAATACACTTACAATCTATAGATGCAGTTGCAGTAGCCTCTCCAAGTCCTCCTCGTCCATCCCTTGCATGATGCTCCCAAGATCATAGGTTTGATATCCAAAAGCTTTCTCCCAAGATCATAAATTTGATATCCAAAAGCTTCCTCCCAAGATCATAAGTTTGATACCTCTAATCTCCTTTATTCTCTTCTCCACGGAAAATCCCTCATTATATAGGATTTGGAGGCTTAACCACCATGGAGAGGATCACTCATCAAATCCACTAAAATGGGATCTCCAAGATATTTAGGGAGAAAATGTCTCTTAAGGATTTTAGGGAGGAAATATCTCTCAAGGATTTTAAGGAGGAAATATTTCAACCATCCATGAGACCCTCAACCTCCCCTTAAAAATAGGAAACCAAATGTGAGGTGGACTCTCACACTAAATTAATTTCATTTTCATGAATATTAATAATTATAATCATTTGCACATAGTATTTTGACCTTCATATAATATATTTCTCCTCCACATTGACTAGGGATTGTGACATATGTTATTTGATGGTGTCGATGTGTATGTGACACTTAGCAAGGTTCATATCAAACTTTTACGACACTTAGGGCGAGGTACCTAGGTGTGGAAATTTTATGTGTAACAGTATTCCCCCTAAAGTGTGAGGTCAGAAGAGAAACTGATGGCTAAAACACTTTACAATTTTTAAATGCAAGGGTGTGGAGTTGGAGAACCTGGAAGAAGCTCCAAAAAACCATCAAACAATATTAATATATGTTTCATTTCCGAGGCGGGTATACCTATGCTCGGAATACGAGATGACTCAAAGCACGGTTGCCGACCAATACACTACAGATCCATGAAAAATATTGATTAAGGATATGGACACCAGAGATACAATGCAGATCCATACCTCCATGACATGAACTGACTGTAGCCACAAGAAATACATAGTGGAGACACAAGATGATAAACATAGCCATGGACCAATACAATGTGGATTTAGGTGACGGTATATATATCAACATGTTCAAAAGATCTCCTTCGCAGGCTAGGAAAAACAAATAACGGAGTGAACGCTCAACCCAGGGTCTTCGTCCTAATTCTGATGTGGTACAAATCTAGCCATGTGAATAGATGTTTTGATGTCAAACATGGTAGAAACCACTTGATTACTGGTCATTGAGGTAAACTGTTAACAAGTGTGAGGGAAATCACCAATGATGTCAATGACTCTCAAGATACCCTAGTACAATCCAAATAATGTGAATAAATGAGTTGAAGTCGAACATTCATAGAATCATCCAATCAGAGGTCAATGATGTAAACCTACTGTCAGAGGTGAGGAGGCCTGCCATTGAGGCATGCAGGTCCCATGATCTGAAAATAGGGGGCTGACATTTTTTTCTATGCAAGCACCCTATACTCCATTAAAATAAACTTTAGGACCTTGCTCAATGTCTTAGTTGTGCAAGAGAAATTATGTGTCAAGTTTATGATTCTTTTATGTGTTTATGTGTGAGGTTCTTTAAAAGGTTAAATGGTGTTTAAAGAAATGCAACATCAACATAACATGCAGCAAATATAACCAGCAACTCAAAACAATAAGAACATGATAAAGGAGTTCACCTCCAACTGGGCTACATCTCCTTGAGCCTCCATCAATGGACTACGCTCTCTGGGATTAGTTTGTCTAAAATTATTTTACAAGCTGCTTCTCAACTCCAATGGATTTAATGACTGTACCATTGGGTTCATAATACATAAAAACCCCAAAAATGACTAATAGAACTCTGAAAACGGACCATGGCTCATCCGGGCATGACCTCTTCTACATGTGGCCTTGAGCTTCCCTGAGCTTCCTTGTAGAAACAACACCAGTAAAAGTCCTTAAATGCCTCTGAAACATATCCCAATGTGTTCACAGCATAACAATTAGTCAAAAATGTCTATTCATTCACAAAAAACAGACTTGGGCTCATCTGAGCATGGCCTCCTTCAATGGTGGCCCTAAGCTGCCTGGAGCTCCCTGAAATTTCAATGGTGTAAAACCTACAAAAGAAGTCTCCAAATGAATTTGAAAACAGTACCAATGGATTCCTAACATCCAAAAACTCCTAGATGGGCTTTTTTGGCACCTCATTTGACCAAAAAATGAAGAAGTTAGGCCTCCTGCCATTTTTCTCCTTCAAGCTTGTTGTCTCTGGTTCGTCAATTTGCACCTCCTGTGTGAGTAACCTGGCTTCTAGGAATTTCCCATGCCTAAACCCAGAACACGTGAACATTTCCATAAAATTCACAAAAATGTAGAACATTTAGGGAAGCTAGCCCCCAAAACTCGGAGGTGTTGGGTGCATGGGGGGCCATGTGGACACGTCCCAGCGCAAAAATAGGGCTACTTGGCAAGATTTAATTCGGGTGCGAAAAGTGTCAAATCATGGACTAACCATTTGAAAATGCGCACATGGATTCCCGCGCATCTGCTTGGCATTGGTCATGTGGATATGGGTTGTGTGACCCGGGGCTGGGGCTAAGCCCCAGCCCGGACGCGCCCCAAATTATACCATATTTCAACTTACATAAATATGAATATATATAAATAACAAGAAACAAGCGGTAGCGCGCTGATAGGGAGGCCTTTGCCAAGGAATTTATGTGTGGAGGTCCAGGGTTTGAATCCCACGGAATCCACTATATTTTTAAACAAACAACCAAATCACAGTGCCATGTGGTAGCCCATGCCTGGGCCACATGGCACCACCCCATTTGCCAACTAAATGCCACATGTCAAAAACTGATTCATCCACATATGTCAAATCAAAACGTGCCACATCATCTTTTCCCAATCAACCCCTGCCACGTCATTTGTACGGACTGTACAGTCAACAATTTTTTGGTTGTTTGGCAAATCGAACAGAACCTGATATCTCACTCATCCGATGTCCATTTGACCCCATTCGAAGTTTGTTGGGTTCATGATGACAAGGCCTATGTACCCATCCATTTTGAAGAGATTCTGGACACTTTGATTTTTGGGCTAAAATTTGACCCCTGGTCCAGATTCTGATCATCCCAAGGTACTAATTGGTTTCTAAGTCTAATTCCTGGATAATGTGTTGAAGTCAACATAAAAAGAATCGTCAAAGGAGGGCCTTGATGTATACCCCATCATTGACATGAAACTTCCATAGGAAAGTGATGTAATATGGTGAATCGAATGAGTATGGAATGACACATGAAATGGAAACTAGCAATACTGCAGATGGATGGTTTTGAAGTGAAACTTCTCTTGAACATGATGAGGCACGACAACTGACTTGGAAGCATTGACTCGACGAGTACCAAGAATTTAATGTGACGACAATAAGATCACTCTTTGACTAGACAAAAAAGTATGGCAACACATGGAATTGGTATGACTCAAAGACAAGTGGATTACCTAACTGTAAGACGAAATGCAAACAAGTGCCATGTTCAAGGGCGAAAAAAATTTCCATAAAGGATTCTCAAAAACTTGACCCACTTCCTTCAATTTTTTCCCCCACCTAGATAGATGAGTACCTCTTTTTCATTTAACGAGCTCGAGGAGGGTATTACATGCTCGATATAACTCACCTTTGGTAAGTTCCTCTCCTTTTGTTTAACAAACTGGAAGAAGCAAGGGTTCATTCCCGTATGGGCCCTTCAATGTGTAGTTTAGCGATGTCGGAGAAGGAAAGATCAGTGGTTTTTCATGTTTAGAGAGTCTGAAAAGAACTTAAAGGAGACTCCAGGGTTGTCCTTTTTCATAATTTTAGTCTCGCGAGGCCGAAAAAGAGATAAACTACCACTCAAAAGACGCCCTTTCAAACCTTTTAACGAGTGTGAAAGGAAGCAAGATCACTCGACAATCTTTTCATGTTTAGAGAGTCTGAAAAGAGATTAAAGGAGACTCCAAGGGGTTCCTTTTTCGTATAACCTTTACGAGTCCGAAAAAGTGATAAAATTATACTCAGTCACATTCTCATGTATTCACGAGCACGATAAAGAACAATGACTAAGCTCGGTATTGGTTTCATTTTTACACAAGCTTGAAACAAAATTAAACTTATGCTTGTAAATTCCCAACATAATTTCCAAAGGTAGGGATACCCATGGATGGCTGGTACTCTTCCCCCAGCTTGAAAAGCTAGCGGCTTAAGTCCAGAATAATAATCAAAGGCTGGAGATATTCCCCCCCAAGCTTCATTTCATTCGTCAACTTTGAGGTTGTCACCAATTTTTGTACTAGATGGAGAAAAAGGATAAGGGTGGATGAAAGGAAGGTTCAAATATGAGACCTAACAAAATACTCGACTCGACATCTACGAGATATAGCTATAGACTCTACTCGATATCTACGAGATCTAGAGAAAGAATTGACTTGTTAGGAGAGGTGACGGTTTCATTTTTTAACGAGCTTGACACAGGAAAATAACTATGCTCATAGCTTCTATTTCATTTTTTAACAAGCTTTCCATATAGAAGAAAAACTATGCTCATGGATCTGGATATTTTTGTTTCATTTTTTAACGAGCTTGCTAGAGAGAGGAAAACTATGCTCGTAACCTCTGTTTCATTTTTTAACGAGCTTGCCATAGAGAATCAAAATTATTCTCGTAACATTTTCTTGATCATGGCTTCCAAGAGGACAATGCTCTGGAAGGAATACATGTCAAAGGACAAACGTCAGTCATGGCTTCAAGGAGATCTTCACTAGATGAAAGAAAAACACTCTGGAAGGAATACATGTCGATGGCCTCGATAAAGGTAGGGAGATCTGGCTCTAATAGCCCTATCGAAGAGATTACCATGTCAACTACCAGATCTAAGTCATGAGAAGGGAGAGATTCCCTCTCGTGTGGGGTTGAACGCATGGGGAAGGTCATTACATAATTGACCTGTGGTGGGGCGGGAATCACAGGCATGTGCGGACCATTCAAGGAAGGTAGATGGTTGACCATCAGATGAGGGTCAATGAATGAAAGTTGGTCGATCATTACTATGTTTCCGTTGTGAGGGAAACACATCACTTGAAAGAGGGTGGACACAAAATCTCTCATAATGTAGACATAGTCTCACCCAAGGAGCAGGTTAAATTCCAAGGGGTCGTGAACTACCATCAAATCGATGTAGACCGTTTTTCCTCCCAAAGTAATCGAAAACTAAGGATGGATCCCTAAAGGTTGACTAACTCTTCTATCAAAGGTCAACAGATATTGAGTCGCAGACGCAAGTTGTGGGGAACCAAAAGATTATCAAGCATTCGCAAATAAGATGCTAACAGAATAACCTTCATCTATTATAGTGTTAGGAATATTCCTATCACAAACCTACATGATGATTTGGAAAGGCATGTAAGAAGGAAGATGGGTTCTGTCAAATGATTCCAATTAATAAAAGTCATTTGAAAGCTTGAAGGGGGTGCCATCGGGATAGGCGGAGTGCCCCCTTGTCTGGGTGAATCAGTATTAATGAGGTAGACTTGAGAGACATCCTCACTCTTTGAATGAGGAGTGGGATCGACTGGTGGCGGAACCAGATCGACCACTTTGGTTTCACTCTTCAAGGGAGGAGTGGGATCGATCGATAGCGGAACCGGATCGAGCACTTGGGTTTCACTCTTCAAGGGAGGAGTGGGATCGACTGATGATGGAACCAGTTCAACCACTTTGGTTGCACTCTTCAAGGGAGGAGTGGGATCAATCGGTGACATAACTGGATCGACCACTTTGGCACTCCTCAAGGGAGGAGTGGGATCAATCGATGAAATAACTGGATTGACCACTTTGGTTTCACTCTTTAGATGAAGAGTGGGGCTGACCGATGATGGAACTGGATCAACCACATGGGTTAGTGGTTCAACCGAGGATGAAACCATATTGACCACCTGATCAACTAGACTGACTGGGGATGGAACTATATTGACCAATCTGTCAACTAATGACGGTTTGGAAGAAATATTGTGATTACTAGTTGGAATTTGAATATTTTCCAAAAGATAAGAAGCCTCGTCCATACGAGGGAAAAGGTGAGAGTAATGCTCACCTTTGCATAGCAAGCAAAGAAATTTGATAGTTCTCTTCTTCTTACCAACCTTAATGTCACTAGCTGATGGGGTGTCACTAGCATGTCTCGTAGGGGCCGATGACGTGGAAGACCATATTTCTAAGACCTTGGGGAGACTAGCGAAATCCCTCAGAAAGTGGTTACCCTTACAAATCCTACAAGGTTACTTGGGCTTACGGGTTGTTTGGGTGATCTTGGCATCATCAATACTCCCAACACGATTAATAGTAACTGGTTGTTCTCCAACATGTCTGGAAGTGGTTGGAATTTTGGACCCTTTCTTATTTTTCTTCTTCTTAATCTTCCTTTTCTTCTTCTTCTTATTCACCGGGTTAATAGCTTCAAAGCTTTCACTTGGCGAAGAAGATGAAACGGAAGAAGACCTTGCAAGTGAAGAAAGAGAAGAATATCTTACTGGTGAAGAAGGTGAAGGATCAACATGAGGTTGATGTTATTGGGAGGAAGTGCTTACAACCGAAGCACTTGCTACATTTGAGATTACCAAAGTGGAAAATAACCATACCGGTAACCCAATTGTGAGACTTGGAAGGCTCAAAGTAGTGTTGTAAGGAGGACCAACATTTCCATAAGAAGGAAAAACAAAAGGTTCCCCGGGAGTAGGGGTTGCTTCATTGGTCATTCCAGGAACTGACCTCATTCAACACGGATCCAACCTAGAGTCTTCTAGGGAAAATAAACAACACACGCTAAAAATATAGGAAGCAAAAATAAAAAAATCCTTCTCACAATGAACACACTAGTTGGTGATGAAATCCAACGTCGTGGGAACAATTTAAGAAGGGGCTAAGATAGAGAGGGTGGAAAAGTTACGTTGACGACCTTATTAACAGACTTACACCTTGGTGCAAGATTCCACACAATAAAAATGGATTTACCCTACAAGGAGCCTGAGTGATTTTGGCCAACGTCGATTCCAATTTATAGCGAAGACTTCCCCCTTCACCGTCACCTCATGTATTGACCCTAAAGAAAGGCCACTAAGGTTACCAAATAAAACAATGATGCAAGGGGAAACAGTCGACAGTCTGATATGCATGTAATAACAGGGTAGTTGAGCCCGAAATTGACTTGAGAAGACTTGCACAAGGTTTTTTTCTCAAGTGACCACCAATAATATGCGCAACCACTACACCAAGACCAACTAAGCAGGGTTAGTAAATCTATTGGTCTTAATGCGACCTCGTGATTGTCCCTTGTGTGAGAAGGGCTTCCCAGGACAAAATGTAGTAAAGGTATTTCACCGCTTCCTAACTCAAGATTCTGTGTTTTTTTACATCTTTGGAAAGCTATCTTTCACACCTATTCCAAAGCCCTACAACTAATCTAATGTAGGTTGCAAAGAGACATAGAAATAAAAGTTTATAGGTAGATTTTAATTAACACATAAATTTTATTACATTGTTGTTCCTCAAGAGGGAAATGGCGTGGACTAAATGATGTTTTGACAGACTCTAAACATTGAAAAGAAATGAGAATGCAAATATTTCGCTTCAATGAAAGATATATTACGAGAAGGAGAAAATGTTTATCATTCCCAGATGCACAATGTTCCAAAATTTTATTAAACTCATCGATATCAAGGTCCTCAAGAAATGAGCCAATGAGAAAAGATATAAATTAAAACTTTTTATTTAAAAGATACACTAAAAGCCTAAAAAAATCCACAAGACAAAGTACAGACTCTGGGAAAAAATCTCTACAAGATAGAATAGGAAAAACTGAGCAGAAAAGGGCAGAAATCACCAAAAAAGGAGATCAACGCTCATGTTTTCAAGGGAACAGAGCATTGTATCACTCCAATATACACTGCAGGGGAGCATTGATTACATATAAACTCTCTGATATACACTCCAGGGGAGCACTACCCTTCCTAGAAACTTAGAACAGAGGCTTAAAACTCAGAAAAATTCACCCAGAATTCCCATAATTTTCTGAAATCTTCAATGAAGAGGGGACAAAGGAAAGAGATCAGGAACAAGCAATAAAAATGATCTAAAATTGGGAAAAAGGCATAGAATATCCAAGTAAATAAAATTCAATTTCCTTCCCCAGAGGAGTCGCCAATTTTTGTTATAGGAAACTCCCCCTGCAGACAGGTATATCTTCCCTCAGATTCTAGACCCCTAATAACGAGACAGAAAGATACAAATGGACACTAATATCCCTTTAAATCTAGTTAAGCTAACCAAAATAAAGAGAGGGAAAAGTTATTATGTACCTTGTTTCGAAACTTGTCCTCGCTTTATCCAATCTAAACTTGATCTCCAAGCTCCTTAGCACGACATGATACCTGCAATGCAATGGACAACGAAGAAAAACAAAGACTTCCTACTCTACCAAGATTAGTTTAAACCAAATTCATCCATAATACATAAGCATATGTAAAGATACATAAACTAGAAGGAAATAGGACAATCATATATTAATGATAACATTAAAAAGACACTTACAATCTGTAGATGTAGTTGCAACAACCTCTCCAAGTCCTCCTCGTCCAGCCCTTGCACGATGCTCCCAAGATCATAGCTTTGATATCCAAAATCTTTCTCCCAATATCATAAGTTTGATATCCAAAAGATTCCTCCCATGATCATAAGTTTGATACCTCTAATCTCCTTTATTCTCTTCTCCATGGAAAAGCCCTCATTATCTAGGATTTGGAAGCTTAACCACCGTGGAGAGGATCACTCATCAGATCCACTAAAATGGGATATCCAAGATATTTAGGGAGAAAATATCTCTTAAGGATTTTAGGGAGAAAATATCTCTCAAGGATTTTAAGGAGGAAATATTTCAACCATCCATGAGATCCTCAACCTCCCATTAAAAATAGAAAACCAAATGCGAGGTAGATTCTCACACTAAATTAATCTCCTTTTCATGAATATTAATAATTAATTCATGTGCACATAGTATTTTGACCTTCATATAATATATTTCTCCTCCACATTGACTATGGATTGTGAGATATGTTATTTTATGGTGTCGAGGTGTATGCGACACATAGAAAGGTGCATATGACACTTTTATGACACTTGTGACACTCAGGGCGAGGTACCTAGGTGTGGAAATTTGATGTGTAACAACCGTTCATTATAAGGTCACGGATTTGACAATAGAAGTTATGTTAGAGTTTTTTCCCTAGAAGGCACCCCTCTTTTATGAGGGAATTTTATTGTGGTTGTATGTTATGGCAAATATTGTATTCTAAGAGAGGATATTGTGAGAGAAAGAAGAGGAAGTTACAACATATGTGTTGTAGGTTGTATCCCTTCATTTTGTTGGATAATAAAAAGGAAGGACCTAGCAATTTTGTTGGTGGACGTAGCCCACACTAGGTGAACCACGTATATTTGTGTCTCTATTGTATTGTGTATATTTTGTTTTTTATTTCCACATTTGCTTTATTTTGTTTCTCCACGATCCTTTTTTTCTAACAACTAGTATCAGAGCCAAATGTAACTCGCGGGAAAATAGGATTCTTGATTCTAGTGGGAGAAATGGCGGAAGATGGAAAGTTTAAGGTAGAGAAATTTAACGGCCAAAACTGCCATCTATGGAAGATGAAAATGGAATATTATTTATATAAGAAGGATATATTCCTACCATTGGGAGAAATAGAAAATAAGTCAATGGACATGAAGGACGAAGAATGGGAGGTTCTTGACAGAAAGGAACTAGAAACGATACGACTGTGTCTGGAAGCATCGGTGGCTTTCAATATTTTAAAAGAAAAAACAACGAAGGATCCGATGGAGGCATTGGCTAAAATATATGAAAACCCCTTTGTCTCAAATAAGGTATTTCTAATGAAGCGATTATTTAATATGAAGATGTCAAAGGGTGGGTATGTTGTCGATCATTTAAATGAATTTAATATGATTACTAATTAGCTAAGTTATGTAAAAGTGGACTTTGATGATGAGGTTAGGGCTCTTCTAATCTTTTTCTCATTGCCATAAAGCTAGAATGGTGTGGCCATGGTTGTAAGTAACTATATGTCTGGTTTAAACACTCTAAAACTTGATGATGTTGTTGGTGTTATCCTTAGTGAGGAAATGCGATGGAAAAGAATAGGTGAGACATTAGGTAATGCATTGAATATGGAGAACATGGGAAGACAAAAGGATAGAGGAAAGGGTTGAGGGAACCATGGGAATTCTAGGAAGGGAGGATACAAATACAAACTAGGAAAGATAGAGTGCTGGAATTGTGGGAAGAAAGGACATCTTAAGAAAGACTACAGAGCTCTAAAGAAACAAAGATATGGACAACAGGGGAAAAATCAGGAAGCAGATGTGACAGGTGATGTGTTACAAGATTATTTGATTCGTTCTTAAGATAATATTATTGAATCTTGGGTAGTAGATTCATCGGATTCATTTCATGCCACACTCCATAGGAAATATTTTCAAGATTATGTTCAAGGTGATTTTGGACAGGTTTATTTGGGTGATGATGAACCATGTCAAATTGTTGGAATAGCTAAGGTAAAAATAAAACAAAAGAATGGAAACCAATGGTTACTGAAAGAGCTGAGACATATACCAGATCTAAGAGGAAATCTAATTTCAACAGGGTAGTTGGAAAGTGAAGGTTGTATATCTATATTTACAGATAAGGCATGGAAGTTCACTAAATGATCATTGGTAATGGAAAAAGGGGAGAAGGTAGGTACATTGTATTTGTGTATTGTTAATGCTGACTCTTATATCTATTTAGTTTCTACAAAAGTGGATACAACACTGTGACATCATAGGCTTGGACACATGAGTGAGAGGAGGATGCATATCCTTCACAAAAGGAATTTTTTGCCAAATATTAAACAAGTTGATTTGGATTTATGTGAGCACTGTGTTTATGGAAAACAGAAGAGAGTCATATTTCTTAGAGTCGAAAAAGTAAACAACAGTGAAAAGTTGGATCTTCTGCATACATATGTATGGGGACCAGCTCAAGTATCATCTCTTGGTGTCTCTCGTTATTATGTTACTTTTATTGATGATGCAACTAGAAAAACTGGGGTTTGTTGCATTCAAAAAAAATATGATGTTTTTGACACTTTTAAGAAATGGAAAGCTTTGGTTGAGAATGAGACAAGAAAAAAGTTCAAGTGTCTCAGATCAGACAATGGAGGTGAATATTGCAGCAAGGATTTTGATGATTACTATTCATACTATGGGATTCATAGAGAGAAGATAATTACAATAACACCACAAGAAAATGGTGTGTCAGAAAGGATGAACAGGACAATCATAGAATGTGAAAGGAGTATGAGATTTCATGTTGGGTTTCCCTTACAATTATGGGCATATATTGTATATATTATTGTTTACTTAATAAATAGAGGACCCTCAAGCTATTTGAATGGTGGCATTCTAGAGGAGGAATGGACAGGTAAAAAGGAAAACTATTCATTTATGAAGACTTTCGATTGTGAAGCATTTGTCCATATTGATAAAGAAAATAGAACAAAGCTTGAAGCAAATTCCAAGAAGTGTACCTTTATTGGATATGGTGTTAATGATTTTGGTTATCGTTTGTGGGATTATGAAAATCACAAAATCATTAGGACTAGAGATGTCATATTCAATGAGAAGGTCATGTACAAAGATTAGTTGTAGGGAAAGAAACAAGAAAAAAAAACAGAATACATGGTGCTTGATTAAATCAAAGAAAATGAAATTCCAAAGGTACCAGAAAATCAAAATGTACAACATCGGGAGAAACATGTACCTCAAACTCCTCGAATTTTTCCTATAAGATCTACCATGTTAAGTAGACCCCCTGAACAATACTCTCCTTCATAGTATTATTTATTGTTTATTGATTCTGGTGAACCAGAAAGTTATGAAGAGGCGATGCAGGTAGACACTAAAAAGAAGTGGGAGAAAGGCATTAAAGAGGAAATGGATTCCTTGGTAAATAACAAAACTTGGGACTTGGTTCAGTTGCCTACAGGAAAAATAACATTGCAGAATAAATGGGTTTATAGGTTGAAGGAAGAATTGTCATACACTTGGCTTAGGTTGATGGACAGTTTGTATGGATTGTTGGTTGTCATTGATGTCAAACATTGGAGAGTTATATTGTAGATTGGTGTCAAACCTTAGTGATTGATGTCAACCCTTGGAGAAAGTCTGGTAGCGAATTCCGGTAGCACAAAGGTTTGGGTAATGAACCCAAGTTTTTTTGATGTATAATGGTATGAGTTTTGATATATTTGCAGGTAATACTATTCTAGATGGATAGTACATGTCATGTCATTTCCGGTGGTATGTGGAACGTCACATAACTTCTCATAGTTTGAGAGTTATGTCCTTACGAAGTTGAAGGACCCTCATATGATTGGCTTGAAACCCCAAAAGGTCAAAGAAGTCAAAGTTCTTGCAAAGAAGAAATTATTTAAATAATAAAGTGAAGTGACAAAGTCAAAGAGGATTATTTAAATAATAAAGTGAAGTGACAAAATCAAAGAGGATTATTTAAATAATAAAGTGAAGTGACAAAGTCAAGGAGGATTATTTAAATAATAAAGTAAATGGAGAACTTTCTAATTATGGAAATTGGTTATAAGAAGGTTAACCCTAAAATGAGGAAAATGGGTTAAGTGGTCAAGTGGCTATTGGATACATGGACAAGTGGAAAATTGGGAAAAGTTGGACATAGGTGACTATGTGGACAAAGTGACCTAGAAGATGCTTCTAAGGAAGCTACTTGGAGAGTATAAATAAGAGGCAAGGCTCTCTCATTTTAAATCACACTTGGGCATATTGAATATCTACAGGTGACTGAGGTAACCAAAGGATATCTAAGATGAATTTCAGAGGGAAGGTGAAGTAAAGAAGGCCGAAATTCAAGGGAGGATAAATTATTTTGATGATGCTTTCTAAGGTATGTTATTTATAGGTCATCTCACCATTTTCGCAATAACTTTTTTTATAGAATGTTTCAGACTGTGAAATTGGGAGGTCATTGAGGAAACATATCCAAGTATCTATGGTACAAATTTCATCTTGTGGTTTTTTGTATTTTTGGAGTTACACTCCATGGAAAATAGGGTTTGTGGCTAGTCCTGAAACTAGTCTAAAACATGTGTTTCGGGTAAAAACATCATAACTACTTCATAACATATCCAAATTCAGTAAGAAAAAATGTGTTGGTTAGAGTACATTTTTTACTATTCTGTATAAAAAATTCATATCCATACAACAAATATTCCATGCGGGGCACGCTCTACAAGTTCGCTCTCTAGAATAAGCCAGAATTCAACAAGGTATGCCATTTTTGCTACAACTCATTTTCTGAGAGGTTCCAAGTAGTGAAACCTGGAAGAATTGCATAAAACACAGTGAATAACATTGTGTACTATTTTTAGATCTTTATTCATTACAGGTACATAGTTATGATTATTTCAAGTTAGGGTTGTTGACTAATCCAGAACTAGTCATGTGAGACTAAAGTAAAGTTTGATGAAAATGCTAGTCTCTTGTTGTTAAAGTTAAGGAAGGT
>SNQJ01S0012169.1:193447-211943 GCA_010110895.2 Picea sitchensis
TAATTTAGTGTGATAATCCACCTCACATTTGGTTTCCTATTTTTAAAGGGAGGTTGAGGGTCTCATGGATGGTTGAAATATTTCCTCCTTAAAATCCTTGAGAGATATTTCTTCCCTAAAATCCTTAAGAGATATTTTCTCCCTAAATATCTTGGAGATCCCATTTTAGTGGATCTGATGAGTGATCCTCTCCATGGTGGTTAAGCCTCCAAATCCTATATAATGAGGGATTTTTCATGGAGAAGAGGATAAAGGAGATTAGAGGTATGAAACTTATGATATTGGGAGGAAGCTTTTGGATATCAAACTTATGATCTTGGGAGAAATCTTTTGGATATCAAACCTATGATCTTGGGAGCATCATGCACGGGCTGGACGAGGAGGACTTGGAGAGGCTGCTACAACTGCATCTACAGAATGTAAGTGTATTTTTAATGTTCTCATTAATATATGCTTGGCCTATTTCCTTCTAGTTTATGTATCTTTACATATGCTTGTCTATTATGGATGAATTTGGACCAATTCAGGGATGATTTTAGGGGCTAAATTTTTCTCATGGGCTAATTTTCCATGGTTTTTTCAAAAATGAGATTCTCTATTTTAAAAATGATTCGCCCAAATTCTATAGGATAAAATTATTTTACCTTAAAAATCGCTAATTTTTTTATAAAAACTATATAAAATACTTAGAAATTTGAATATTTTTACAAAATATCGCCAAACTTTTATAGTTCACATATGAAGGATTAGTAAGATTCGCCAAGGTTTCTATATTATAAAATAAATTTCCATCCTTAAAATCATCCCTGAATTTGGTTTAAAATAATCTTGGTATAGTAGGAAGTCTTTGTTTTTCTTCGATGTCCATTGCATTGCTGGTATCGTGTCATGCTAAGGATCTTGGAGATCAAGTTCATATTGGATAAAGTGAGGAAAAGCTTCGAAACAAGGTACATCATACCTTTTCCTTCTCTTTCTTTCAGTTAGCTTAACTAGATTTAAAGGGATGCTGGTGTCCATTTGCATCTTTTTGTCTCAATATTAGGGGTATAGAATCCAAGGGAATATCTACCTGCCCACAGGGGAATTTTCCTATAACAATGGTCTAGATTGACTACAAAATTACAATATTTGAATTGCAAAAAAAAAAAACATTTCAGCCCCCTCATGGCCGAGGGGGGGCCATGAATTGTGTGTCTTGTAGTTTCTTTGACCTGCATACAAATTAAGAAGATAATCAGGCTCCACAACCAACGCTCTGATTTACATCGGAGGAGTTAACATCAAACCCACCGATTTGACCTTCTGGGAACATTTTGAGTAAGTTTCTTCCCCAATATTCACCATATTTCTCACCATGCCTACTATTACGCTTTCATCTTCTAATGATGAATTTCCCCCCAGCATTAACATCGGTGATCCCTCAAGTATGGACTATGAAAGACTTAAACAAATTATTTCCAAATGCATACATTAGTTATATCCTTTTCTCTCACATTATATTCATTTGTCATGTTAAGGAGCTTGGAGATAAAAAATTATTGACAAAAATTGCTGGTGCACCCCAAGGTGAGACATTAGGCCTTATTATCCCTAAGTCAAGTAGTTCCTACAACTACATCTGCAACTCATAAAGTTTCAGCGTCATCATCCTATACAGTATCTTGGAAATTGGCTCCGCACTGGGTTTTATCTCAATGGTAAAATCAAGCTCCCTCTCAGGAGGTAACCCAGGCAACTCTTTCGGAAAAACATCCTCAAACTCTGACAATACTATATACTGATCCATGGAGGGTCCTTTCCCTTCATTGACTGCTTCCACTAAATATAATCGACAACCTTGCCTCATGCAATGTTTAACATTCATGGCCGAGATAAAGCGTAGACACCTTCCTCCATACACTGTGGATCTCTATTGATCTTCCTTCATCATCAACACAAAGCACCCTTTTCATGAAACAATATACCATAGATCGATGGGATTCTAACCAGTCCATTCCAATGTTTAGGTCATACGTCCCTAGAGCAACAACATACACCTTCAATATAGTAGTACACACTCCCAGGTCTACTATACAATTATCGACTCTAGCTCCTACCGCTTGTTTTTCCCCCGAAGCCATATCAACTTGTTTAAATTCATCGTGATCGTAGGCTACCAACCCACACTTTTATAATGCACATGGTGAAATGAAACTATATGTAGCACCATAATCAAATAAAATTTTAACATTGACATGATTTAGTGTACTTGACGACTCCGCCATAGTGGATTGATGCTCTGCCTAGTGGTTATTAACCGCTGCATAAATCTGGTGGGTACTACTTGTTCTTCCCATCGGGGCCTTTCCTTCTCTATGCACAAAGCCTTCTTGTGACTTTGGACAATCATGTTGGTAATGAGGTCCTCCACACCCCCAACAAGTAACTCGGGGTTTAACCTAGGTGATTCCTGGTGAAGGCCTCTAAATTGAGTTCCTTCCCTTGGAGCCCTTGCCCCTACTTGTTTCTCCCTGAGAAGGTCATGGAATTGCCTGTGTCATTGGCGATGAGTGGGATGTTGCACTTGTTTCCATTGAAATACTTGTTGTAATTTCTCTAGGTGTGACTCTATCTCCATAAGGGGTGCACCAATAATTTATGGGTGCATACATGTCTCCCAAAACTAAAGTGGCCGACAAGACAACTTCCATCGAAGATTCTGGCAGTGGAAAATAGATTGAAGATGAACCAGAGATAGTTGGGGCCATTTATGATGACACGACTGGTGTCCTAGAAAAATAAGAAGAAACACTCAAATGGGGTGAAGTATACCAAATTTTCAAGAAACAAAACTATGTCATAGACGTCGAGGATAAGGATGGATTAAGAGTCTTCGAAAATATCATAAAATCGAGGATATTCAAAGTTGCAGCCTGAGTTGTTGTTTTTCCATGCAACGATGGAATCTCTTGGATCCTAAAACATATAGACCTGGGAAATAGACACACCTGCAATGGTAGAGGGGAGCCAATATCATCTTTCCATCCTGTAAACTTAGCAAAACATTATCATATTGGAAAAATAATGAGGATGCTAGACAACAATCTTCTTGTTGATTTCAAGAACACTGTCTAATAATTGTGCCCCAAGTGGTACAATTTATACAAGAAGTTAAAACAAAGACCTAAAGGAGGCTACCCCACAACTACCTTAAGAAAGCCATACCAATACATGGTGGCCATGTTATGCTGACTCTACAGAGAACAAGATGTGTCTCAATTCTCTTTGTCGTACCTACCTTTAATATACTACTACGTAGATGAGGGGGAATCATTCAACTGGGTTGAAATATTGTCTTCCAATCTACCAGAAGCTATCACATTTTTCTCAGAAGCCCAACCAGGGACCTTCCCTAGTTTTCACATGTCCTCATATCTTTTGGATATTATGTGTGTTTCTCATTGGTACTCGAAAATTGGATGGAGGTGGAAACCTTCATACCAACCAAGCCACGTCTATTGCAAAGTGCAATGGGAGCATAAATAATGGAAAAAATACCATAAAATGTATGAACAATTCATGCCCCCCTTATATGATTTCATATTCTCTACACCTCCTCCGTGCATGACAGACAAAGCAAGCACAATAATCAAGAGAATTTGGGATTGGTTCTTCTTAGAACATGGTACTTATATCAAAATATATGGTTATATGAAAGATAATGACCTTCTCCTACGGTTTGTGCCAAATATGTTGGTTCTCCAAGAAGTAGCATACCAAATGGTAATCCATAGAATGGGAGGATCTCTGTATCGGTCCAAGAAGTCGATATGGCCAACATTATCGCTATACATCGACAATTATTTTTTCCCAAATACCAAAAAAGAAAAGGAAGAAGTGAGTACCCTAATTTCTTATCACTTTGGAGAAGAAATATTTATAAGACATTACCCAAAAGGGGTCATAAAATATTATTGCAACAAGATAAGCCTTCAATGGGAATAAAAAATAAACATATGGGATGAAGAAGAGGTGAATCACAATGCATGTACTTATGATGATGCTATCTTCAATCGACGAGGCCAACCCATAGGTAGAATTGCAGACGAAGAAAAGGCAAGGGAACAAGCCAAAAGGAAAGTAATAGAGGAATAAGTGGAGAGGTCATCCCCCCCTTCCATCTCTATACATTCAGTTTCTACAGAAGAAGAGGAAGCCCAAACAAACAAGAAAAGGAGAGATAAAGAAAAAGTCTCTAAGAAGAAGAATGATGCTTCCAAGAAAAAGTGAAAGCTTGAAGTAGAGAAAGCCAAGGCTGAGGCAGAAGAAAAAGAAACAACACAAAATAAGATCGAGTGGAAAGAGGTAGCAGAAAAAGCAACAACAAAAGCAAGAGAAGTTGTAGAAAAGGCAGCGAAAGAAGCAATGGATAAAGAAACTGATGAAGATAGACGGAAGAAAGGTGTTGAGACGAGAGACAATGTCACTCAATTGATGGATATTGATATCCAAGAAGTGTCAACAACGGACACCAACACAAAGGCACCATTCAAAAATCCAAGACTATGACTTTGGGCCCTGTTTCAGCCCAATGAAATCGTAAATCTGAGAAGCTTCACTTATGACAACAATACTGGGAAGATCGTGCAAGAAAAATTCAAGAGTGTGCCAACAACTTAAGGGATTCCAATCTCAGTCCTCACACAAGTCCCTATAACATGGGATGTTAGGGAAAATCCCATAGGTGCTATTGCCAAATCTGGAACCTCTTTCATGAGCACCAATGGAGAAAATATTAGGAGTTTGTGCTAGCAAAATCAAGAGAAAGAGGAAAGAATCAGGGAACTGGAAGAAAGACTCCAACAAGTAAGAGTCAATGAAATTAGTATGCATAGTTTTAAAGCCAATGTTGAGAAAGTTGGGAAAGAACTGGAAGAGACCATTATAGGCATTTATTCTCACTTACACCTCTTCCAACAAGCAACTGCAACAATCATAGAGAAAAATAGTCAAATACAAGAAAATCTTACTCAGTTCAACACGATCTGAGAAGGAATCAACTATATTGACAGGTGGATTGTAGAGAATCCTGATGCACTAGCTGAGCTATATCGACCATCAACCTCAGAGAGAAAGACATATTTTTATTCACTAGATCGCTCCCAAAAAGCTGAGAAAAGAGAAGATACATAGGCCACCAAATCAATTCTCATATGCTCTAAACTACACAAGGTCGTGCAGGAGTTAGTTAAAGGCAAACGACTACCCCAATTAGATGAGATTAGTAAAAATATAGTCATAAAAGAACTGGTATACAAAGTGCACGATAACACAAGTCATAGAAGATCAGTCGTCGAAGCAACCACCACAATTACCACAGATCTGATAGAGAAGCATCTCCTACAACCCATCAAATTGCATACCATGATACAAGAATTCATGGAAACACCGTTAAAGGATATGAACACCCTCAAAGATAACATAGCTATGCATAATCCAACATTGGAAGAACTAGCTTTTTGTAGAAACAGATCTCTGTATGATCAGCTAGAAGTGTGTACAACATACCTTAGGGTAAAAATTTCTTGAATAAAGACAAAATAGCAATACAAAATTTCTATTACCTACCTCTCATTTTGTATTTTTCTCAACCAACTTCAATTTTGTCCTTATTGTACACTTGTCACTAGGAAAGAGGAAACCAAACAATTTTTGTAACAACTTCTTTAAAGAAGAATAGAAAGAGTCACTCATGACTTACAAATTATTTTATAAAAGAGGGAAGATGCCCATTTTGTAGAGGCTCTTCAAGCACTTTATAGATCCAATAACTAATTCAAGAACTTATACTTTGTTAATGAATATTGAGAAGCCCCTAGGGCCATTTTTCTGCAAGAAAGAAGAATTTATGTGTGAAGTTGTCTTTGTTGTGAACTATTCAAGTGGGATGTATGCTATTCACATGGACTGTAAGAATGATTGTTTTCCTATGGAATAATCTTATGCACTCTATTTTATTCTACAATTTTGAATATTCTTTCTCATATCTTTAAGTCCCGAGATTGTTGAGTTATTAATGTATGCATAAATATAATTTAGACTGTTCTGGTTATATGTATGCATGCACTTGTTTCTGATTTTGCACTTCTATTTCAATCTGATTTTGCACTTCTTTTTCAACTACTTGTGTGGTGGTTTTATGTAGAGTTTGGATTCATTTACAAGCTAATCCAGTTACCTTAGTATGCTACTAGCTAGGATAGGGTAGGATATATTAGTTTTCTTTCAATACATAGTCTTCATCTACATATTTGCATTGCATATCCGTTCATCATCCATCTTCATTGGTAGACTGGGCTGAATCGGTAAAACCACAAAAAATAGCAATGGTATCTGGGCCAAATTTTGGATGGGTCTCCTAAACCAAACAATGCATAGTCTAGTTGGGACCGTGTACCGGGGAGTACCCATTATTGTTGTTAAGCAAATTCTTCCTCGTCAACAGAATTGGTGCTAGAAGGAGGGCCATTTTTATGGATAACATAAACGAAATGCACAACCGAAATCAGTCTTCAGAAAATAACCCTAATCCCACTCTGTTCCATCACATTGATTCCAAACAAGAAATTACCTATGAAGACTCAAATCACAATTTCGAAAGTGCCTCGGGTAATCCTAAAACACATTCAGAGACTTGATATCGAGTATCACAAGAAGAGTTGTTTGAAACTCTTCATATTACACGTGGTTACAAAAAACTACTTGGTAAGTTCCCAACAACCTCTGATCATTGGAGAAGGAAAGAAACTCATGTGAAAATACCTAATACACATCCTGATATTTACGTCAACTTCATAGACGATCTCATTGAAAATGTTTTACAAGAAGTCCCAATACACTTGAGCCAAGTCACACATACCCTTGTCTAACCTGAGGATAATCTTGAAAGTGAAAACTTGAAAATCAATTTGGAATAGATCATGGGTGAACGTAGATATAAAAGGATAGTAATCCCATGGTGGATGTCCCAATATGCCTTAAATGTAGCTGGACCATTGCATGAAATGCCCAGTAAATCAGACAAGATCCTTCCAAAATTTGATTGAGACAAATCTGGGTTGCTAGAAGACCACTTAAACAATTTCTTCCTGGTTGCTCACCTACTGAATGTCCAACATGAAGACATGGTCTATAGATTATTTCCTTACACCTTCTTAGGTAGAGCGTATACATGGTATTCTAGTCTTCCACCTAGTTCTATAACCAGTTGGGATGAGATTGAGAGGGTTTTCATCAAAAAATTCAGGGAAAGGAAAACAACCTCATTTTTGTATAAGGAGTTAAGAGCCATTAATATGGATGAAATAAAAAATGTAAAAGACTTCAACCAAATATTTCTCAATGTATTAACTAATTTCACTGATGATATATCTCCTTCTCATTCCTTATCCATTGAATATTATATGACATCATAGATTCCTTCTATAGGTATGTTTTTCAAACGAGCTAATAAGAACACTTTGGCCCTTAATTTCAATAAATTCGAAATGATGGAAATAAAATTATCCTCTTAATATAAACACTCACATCTTGAGGAAATCAAATCAGTTGGAAAGAAACCTTTGTTGCTAACAAAGCCACCTGAAAAGAAGCCAAAATATATTGATAATGTGGTGAAATTAGTTAAAAGGTTATCAAACAAAGTTGTAGATCTCAAGAAGAACATTGGTGAAGGATCATCAAAGCCTCAAAATTTTCACCCATTCTTTAAGAAACAAGAAAATACATCAATACCACCCAAACCATATCAGATGGCATTAAACTTAGACAACTTAAAAGATGCTAATTTCTACTCTTATCACCAACAAAATCACCTAGAACGAACTTACCCTCAATGAGTCAACTCCATGACCCTAGTGATCAACCAATTGTTGGAGTAAGAGAGTTTAAATGGTGAACAACATGCATAAGATTCAAATGATACTAATGAAGAGGTTCCCCTAGTGTCTTCTATTCCTTTTTGGGACTGGTGCCCATACTCAAATGATGAGCAGATAGAAGAGATATTTGTGGAAGATATGTCAATAATCAAATTTGTTTCTCAAAGGAATTACAATCTATGCAACAAAGGTCAAACTCCTTACATCCATTCTTCGAAAGATGACAAGATACCTATTAGCTCCTAGAAAGTTCTGGCAATTTGAGTCTTTGAAATTTGTTGAGTCTTTGAAATTTTCAGATTTTCCTTAGTCATCAAGCATTATGAGTCTCTCAATTCATTCTTTTCACCAAAGTTTGGTCATGTCAGTTGTATTGGAAGGGTGACTAGTAGTCTTCAAGGTTCACTTAGCTAATATTCTCATATTGAAAAGTGTCTTAGTTTGAGTTATCTTAAGACTAAAGAGTGGGTCCTACATCCAAGAAGAGTCATTATTGGTCTTAATAACCCCTCATTTACCATTGTTAGTTATTATGAGACCATGTCTAATCAAATTTTCCCACTTCACAAGTTTGTAGCACAGACAATGTTTTTTATAACCATTGCGCTGACAACTCAACACTAGTTTGTAACACAAGTCACAATTTCTCCATTTGGTGCGCTGAAAAAAACTAAGTGATTTTTTGTAGGTTACTGAATACCTTATGTCTCCAAAGACATATGTTTTGATCTACTCAAATATCAATCTTACATAGAAGGAGGAAGTACATATTGTTTTATGATTTTCTATTTTTAGAATTTTTCTCTCGAATTGCAGAACAAGGGTATTTTTGTCTTCTTGCCCATTACAAGTGATGCATTTGGTTCTAGAAGAGAAAAAAACATGTTATTAAAAATTCCTTATGAAGACACAATTTTAAATCACCTGCAGGAGTATGTACAACATATAAGATTTTACCAAGTTCTCAATGTGTAGAAATCTACACTCATTTCATACTATGTTTTGCTACAACTAGGTGATTGGTCAAAGGAAGTCAGGGGTGGATATCGCCATAGTGGAAGTATTTTAAGAGTTTCTTTTTCAAAATCAAGAGTATCAGACTCTTGTGCAGCTTTTCTAGAAACATTTTATTCTTCCCTCAAGCATTTGAAGTTTCATACTTAGCCACAAACCTAAATTTCACATAAGGAGAAAACAAAGTATCTATGTTTCATCGTTTTTGATAGTTTTGTTCAAAAGTGCCTATTGAAGTGAAAATGAAGGGAATGCCTTATCATAATACTTGATGTTCAAGGACACATAAATACACCATGTCAATTTTAGAAGACTGTAACAAGGATAAGTTTTGGTGATCTAACATTCATTGAAATTTTCATAAATTTTGCTAATGAATGAGTTTATGTTTTGAGAGTGTTTTAGGGACACAAAAACATCAACCATGATGAAAATACATATGGTACATCAGTTAGAATGCATATCAGAACAAAGGATCAAGGAATTCATTAGTTGAAAACAAGACAATGCTCATTTGGCAAAAATCCTAGTTTCATTAGGGATTATGTTTACTTCATCAAAATGGCTTGGAGGATGGTTTATTTAGTTGGAGAAACTACATTATGAATTATAATACATTGTATAATAATTTTCCAACCTTCAGAACCATTCCAAAGAATTGGATTTACCCGAAAGCATCAAATTTCAAAAACACAAGAGTTGGTAGCGCAAAGGCTGGTTTTGTAGTGTAATGCGCTACCAACTTCCTGTAGATGGCATATTTCACAAATTTTGGTCAAAAGGTCAAAATTAGACTTGGAAAGAGGATTTTTGGGTCAAGGTGGTCACATTCATTTGAAGATAATATCATCCTCCATCAAATCATGTAGGTGGCACTTCATTTCATTAATGGAAACATTCTAGGGATCAAATCCTAGAATGTAGGAATATGACTAGATTTTGGAAATCTGTGTTTTCCTGTTTTAGTCACTTTATTTGGAGATATATTCTAATGATATGGAAATGTATTTTTTGAAATTGAGAGATTTTTTTCACAATCATGAGCTCCTATTCAAAAACCTCTCTCATTTTTCCAAAATATGTTTTTATTCTGGAGATATAGGTCAATCTTTGAGGAGCATATTTCCAGAAATTTTATACTCTGTTTTTGCTAGCCACCTCACAAATTCGGATTTGATTTGGATATATTCAACAAACTAAATATAGGTGAAGAGGTTATGAGATACATCTATTTTGTATCTAGATGATCATGTAATATCTCTATAAAGACGACCAACGGGAGGAGCTAAAGAGGTTGGATTGGGAGGATTTGAGAATACTCTTTTTGTAAAGACTCCTTGAATGCATATTGGAATATAAACACTCTTCATTGAATTTTTTCAGACTTATTTCTCACTTATCTTTATCTATACCTATGGATGAATGTATATTCATTATTCTATGTTTATACAGTGACTGATAAATATCATTTTGTCTTTGCATTGATAGACAAGAAACACAAGTACATTTAACTATTATAGCTAGCATTTCATATATACTTTAGTGTGTGTGATCTTGCTGGTATAATAAGTATTCTCCATCCATTTCAATATTTTAAAAACCACCTGATTAGTACAATTGAAGGCCATATCTATATGAGTGTATTCATGTATGTCTTGAGTAAGAGAGACATTGAACAAATCAATCAAATTGATCCATTTTTATACCTTTTATTTGAGCATTTGATTAGTTACCAAGCTCACTCGATCTACAACCTAGAGTGACTCTTGGAGTCATAACAAATTGGCATCATTGCCGGGGAAAGGAGTTTGAAGAAAGCTTCCCTGGGAGACGACATAGTTCTAGATTTTGATGATAGACAAAGGTTGGGCATCATATTGGTTATAATCTTCTATCTGGCGACTCCATGAAGGACGAATTCAGTGGCAACTCCACAATATTCAAATTTCAAAGGCATTTGTTGCTCTTTTGGCTAGGAGGTTTGCACCTCTTAAATTTTCTGTAGTCCCTGGTTTCCCACATCCATTACATCTTATGGATATTTGGGGAGACTGCCTTCCACGGTTTAGAGAGAGGAAGGAAGAAAATCCTGCAGGACACCTCATCAATTTCTATGAGTGCATGGATCTACTATATCTCCATCATGAATATGTTCACATGAAGAAGTTCATGCATTCATTGAAGGGTGATGGACGTAAGTGGTATTTCTCTTTACCTCCTTCCAACATTTCATCCTTTAAGGATTTCCACAGAGTATTCAATGAGTATCGCAAAAAGTACTTTTTAGATTAATTATTATTTGAAAATTGTTGTGAGGAATATAAATTGCATAATGAGTTTGAAGATATAGATAGAGAAAAATTTCTTCCTCACAATCTACAACAACTCTCTGATATCTTTCAAGGTGATGTGTTTTCCCATAAACATTAACTAGAAATGAATAGTGAAGAAGCTGAAGGTTCTCTTACTATCATTAAGTCTTATTGTTATGAATATGAAGAGTTGGTTTCTTTAGATACAAATGGAGATGATCAACTGTCTTTTGGTCAAATGCCAATTGAAATCAGTATGGGTAGCCCACAATTTTCAAATTTGCACATAAAGGAAAATTGTAGCAGCCATGAGGAACTGAATTTTTATAGATCATCCATTTTTAAGGAGGAACATCAAAAGGACTATCTTTCTCCTTTTGTACCTTTTGTTTCAAATTTTGATGGAAAGGATGATGATGATGAGGAAGAAGGTGATGTTATTTCAGATTTGTTTCGAAGCCCTATTGCTGATAATTCTTTGCAGAAATCTTCATCTCTACCATTAGGATTTTATCCTGATGTTCCAATATTTGACATATATAGTGATGATGAGGAAGAATTAAAGTTTATGAAGGCTTGTTAACTAATGGAATCACATCTATTTCTACTTTTCAATAAAGGGATGATCAACAATGTATGCATGCTATGGTTGATGATATTTATGAGTATGTTGTTCAAAATTCCAATAAATATCCTCTTATTTTTGACTCATCTTTCAAATATATCATTGTTGGAGAGAGTAATCAACATTTCTCTCATGATATATTTTTAAAGGATCATCCTTCATTTGATCATTATGAAGACAATGATGTAGAAGATCAAGAACATATATCTTCTTTTCTCTTAGAAATCGTCAACTGTGATGGGCAAGCACATCATAGTGATGGATCCAAGTCATAGGGATATAGCAAAGGGGAAGACATACATGAGCAGTCTATGATTTGGAATCTGTATGATGGTGACCATGGTTTTGAAGATTCCATGGCAGACTTACTTGAGTCTTATCTCTCAGACTCTCTTAAGTTTTCAGATTTTATCATATCACTTGCATTTGTTAGTGAGTATGATCTCCTGAAAGAATTTTTATGGTCACTGTTATGTTTTTATTATTATCTTTTAATTAGTGGCATAAAAAGAAGCCTTTCAGTCACGAGTTTACTTGTATGGCTTCATTGGAAACATTATTTCACTTGATCAATAAGAAATACAGTTGATTAGAGTAGGAGTATACATGAATAAGCTCAGTAGTTGAGCATTTGTTTGCAATCTTCAGTTGGTTTGCAATATGAAGGTTTTTAGTGTTCAATGAATAAGCAAAGTTCTTCTCAGTATATCAGGATATGACAAAAAATGAATATCAAATATTGAAGGTTTGCAGGGGATTGGTTGCACAGGCCATATGATTCCATATCCCAATGGAAAAGGTGACTGGAACTACTAGGTTCTTGGAAACCTCACAGGGAAGTATCCCTCCCAGTTGGAGCCAGATGTTAGCTCCTAGAAAGTTCTGGCAGTTTGAGTCTTTGAAATTTTCAGGTTTTCCTTAGTCATCAAACATTATGAGTCTCTCAAGTCAACATTTTCACCAAAGTTTGGTCATGTTATTTGTATTGGAAGGGTGACTAGTAGTCTTCAAGGTTCACTTAGCCAATATTCTCATATTGAAAAGTGTCTTAGTGTGACTTATCTTAAGCCTAGAGAGTGGGTCCTACATCCAAGAAGAGTCATTATTGGTCTTAATAACCCCTCATTTACCATTTTTAGTTATTATGAGACAATGTCTAATCAAATTTTCCCACTTCACAAGTTTGTATCACAGACAATGTTTTTTATAACCATTGCGCTGACAAATCAACACTAGTTTGTAGCGCAAGTCATAATTTCCCCATTTGGCACGTTGCAAACATCTAAGTGATTTTATGTAGGTTACTGAATACATTATGACTCCAAAGACATATGTTTTGATCTACTGAAATATCAATCTTACACAGAAGGAGGAAGTACATATTGTTTTATGATTTTCTATTTTCAGAATTTTTCTCTCGGAGTATACATGAATAAGCTCAGTAGTTGAGGCTTTGTGCTACCAACTCTTGTGTTTTTGCATATTGATGCATTTGGTTCTAGCAGAGAACAAGGCATGTTATTAATAATTTATTATTAATACACAAGTTTATATCACCTACAAGAGTATGTAAAACATATAAGATTTTACCAAGTTCTCAATGTGTAGAAATCTACACTCATTTCATACTATGTTTTGCTACAACTAGGTGATTGGTCAAAGCAAGTCAGGTGTGGATATGGCCATAGTGGAAGTGTTTTCAGAGTTTGTTTTTCAAAATCAAGAGTATCATATTCTTTTGCAGCTTTTCTAGAAACATTTTATGCTTCCCTCAAGCATTTGAAGTTTCATACTTAGCCACAAACCTAAATTTCACATAAGGAGAAAACATAGTATCTATGTTTCATCTTTTTTGACAGTTTTGTTCAAAAGCGCCTTTTGAAGTGAAAAGGAAGAGAATGCCTTATCAAAAGGATTGATTTTCAAGGACATGCAAATACACCATGTCAATTTTAGAAGACTGTAACAAGGATAAGTTTTGGTGATCTAACATTCATTCAAATTTTCATAAATTTTGCTAATGAATGAATTTCTGTTTTGAGAGTGTTTTAGGGACACAACAACATCAACCATGATGAAATACATGTGGTACATCAGTCAGAATGCATATTAGAGAAAATTATCAAGGAATTCATTATTTGAAAACAAAACAATGCTCAGTTGGCAAAAATCCTAGTGTCATTAGGGATTATGTTTACTTCATCAAAATAGCTTGGAGGATGGTTTATTCAGTTGGAGCAGCTATATTATGAATTATAATACATTGTATAATACTTTTCCAACCTTCAAAACCATTCCAAAGCATTGTATTTAATCGAAAGCATCAAATTGCAAAAACACAAGAGTTGGTAGCGCAAAGCCTGTTTTTGCAGTGTAATGCACTACCAACTTCGTGTAGATGGCAAATTTCACAAATTTTGTTCAAAAGGTCAAAATTCGAATTGGAAAGAGGATTTTTGGGTCATGGTGGCCACATATATTTGAATATAAGACCATCCCCCATAAAATCATGCATTTGGCACTTCATTTCATTAATGGAAACATTCTAGGGATCTAATCCTAGAATGTAGGACTATGACTATGACTAGATTTTGGAAATCTGTGTTTTCCTGTTTTAGTCACTTTCTTTGGAGATACATTCTAATGATATGGAAAATTATTTTTGTAAAGTGAGAGATTTTTTTCACAATAATGAGATCCTATTAACAAACCTCTCTCAGTTTTCCAAAATATATTTTTATTTGGGAGACATAGGTCAATCTTTTAGCAGCATATTTCCAGAAATTTTATACTCTATTTTTGCTAGCCACCTCACAAATTCAGATTTGAGTTGGATATCTTCAACAAACTAAAGATAGGTGAAGATATTATGAGATAAATATATTTTGGATCTAGATGAGAATGTAATATCTCTATAAAGAGGACCAAAGGAAGGAGCTAAAGAGGTTGGATTGGGAGGATTTGAGAATACTCTTTTTGCAAAGACTCCTTGAATGCATATTGGAATATAAGCACTCTTCATTGAATTTGTTCAGACTTATTTATCACTTATATTTATATGTACCTGTGGATGAATGTACATTCATTATTCTATGTTTATGCAGTGACTGATAAATGTCATTTTGTCTTTTCATTGATAGACAAGAAACACAAGTACATTTACCTATTATAACTAGGCTTTCATATATACTTTAGTGTGTGTGATCTTGCTGGTATAATAAGTATTCTCCATCCATTTCAATATTTTAAAAACCATATGATCAATAGAATTGAAGTCCCTATATGTCTGAGTGTATTCATGTATGTCTTGAGTAAGAGAGATATTGAACAAATCAGTGAATTTGATCCATTTTTATACCTTTTATTTGAGCATTTGATTAAGTTACCAAGCTCACTCGATCTACAACCTAGAGTGACTCTTGGAGTGATAACAATACCTCTTAGAAATATTACTCCTCCCCCTTCTACCCCAAATATAAATGACCAATCCCAGGGGAAAATCAGTGCCAAATCAAGCAAGAATGTCCCAACCAACATAGGCATGCTGAGTACATCTAACGCAGTTTGGAACAACACTAAAATTAAAGCAATAGTAAACAACACAAAAACATGTGATCCTAAATCAATACAAATAGTGAGAAACCCAAACACACATGCCCTAGACTATAATGTAATAGAAGATATGAAGAAAAAAAAATCCAACTTCTCCATGTTTGATATCTTCTCATTATGACAACAATGTGAGATACTACATGATGCTTTCAACTCCAACGATGCTCGAAAAAAAATATTGTTGCTACTACTAAAAAAATCCTTCCAAATGATGAATTACATGAAATACACAAGGTAAAAATCACAACAACCATAAATGAAGCAAGAAAAGACGCATACTCGAAATCATAGGTCCCACCTTTTCTGCTCACCTATGAATTTTTCAATTTCAATGTGCATAATTGTCTAGCAGATTCAAGTACGTCCTCTAACATTATTCCTTTTTTAGTCTACCAAAAGCTAAATGGTGTTCTGCAAATGACTCAAACTAGAATCATACAGTTGGATAGAACATATGTTAAAGTAAGGGAGAACTCAAGGATGTCTTACTTAGGATTTCATCTGATCCTAGGGTGCATCAAACTATAGATATCGTTGTTGTTGATATACCAGAAATTTATGGTTTTATTTTGAGAAAGGATTGTTCAACCAAACTTCGAGGTTACTTTTCTATCGATTGGTCCCACCCGTGGCTCCAATATAAAGGTAATGCAAATCAAATATGGGTAAACAACGTAGATCACAAGAAACACATGGTACAAGAATTGGAAGTTAAGAATGAACCTATCCATTTTGCACATTTCGTCTTGGGTAATTATTTCTTTGAGACTAACCATGGATGTTATGAAGCACAAACTTGTGAAGTACAACCATATTTAGAATCTAATCTACTTCCATAAACACATAATGGTGATTGTAACATATTAACTAACTTAGGTTTTGGTTCAATTAACAAAACACAAATTTCTAACATGTGGTCTATGTTCTTTGATGACTCTAAGACAAAAGAAGGAGCCAGAGCATGATGCATGTTGATTGATCTTGAACAATGCAAGACACTCAGTTCCTGCCACTTAGATTTTGAATGCACCAATAACGCCTTGAAATACAAAGCCTTAGTCTAAGGTATGAAAAATGCCATTGATCTCATAGTGAAGTATCTCAAGGTGTTCGGTGATTCAAAAATAATCATTCGGCACGTAATAAAGACCATTCATTGTCTGTCATCGCATCTCAAATAATATCAACAAGAGGTATGGAATCTACTCTACTCTTTCGATGCATTCACCATCACTTATATACCTCATTATCAAAATATAGATGAAAATATATTGGCCAATGCGACATCTAGGTTCATACCTCTTGATGATGGTTTTTCGGTTGAAATGATTTTCAGGCCCTTAATACCAGACAACATCACAAATTGGTGAATATCCAATAATGATTTTCTAATTATCAACTTTCTCACCTGTTATAACACTTTTCAAGATGCAGTGATCGATGATGAACCCCATCATCGATAACTACAAACTTATCAGGATGAGACAAGAAAATTAAAGGCAAACTTTGCCTCAAAGAATGTTCTAAATCTTGAGAAACTATTTGATCTGCAATCAAATTTCAGAATGCCCACCAACCCAAAAACCAACAGTTCTACCATGATGCTCTTTCTGGTCAATCTAAGAACATTTGAACAACCCAAGTACATCAATCTGGGCACCTGCTGTTCAGAGGTAGAAAAACACATATTCACAGAGTTGTTTCATAGATATCGAGATGTTGTTTCTTGGACTTATGACGATACAAAAAATTATGATACCCGGATAATAAAACATGTGATTCCCATTAAAGCGGGTGTCTATATATTCCAAAAAAATGTTAAGAAGATACACCTAACTCTCGAACCTCTTTTCCAAAAGGAATTCAAGAAACTGCTAGATTCCCGAATCATTTTTAAAGTTCGACATTCAACTTGGGTTTCTAACAGGGTGTTGTTACGCATCAAAATTCCATGCTTAAGTATCTAACCCTAAGTGTCACAAATATCGTAAAAGTGTCGTATGCACCTTGGCAAGTGTCACAAGTATCGTCAAGTGTCATATGCACTTTACTAAGTGTTGCATGCACTTTTCTAAGTGTTTCTATGTGTTTTAACCCCTTGAAACCATCAAAGAACATTTTACATGATCCCTAAGTCATATTGGAAGAATAAACCCATCATTTCAAGGCCAGAAACACACCTTTTACTTGAAAAATCAACCATTTTTTGGGAAATTTTTTTATGGGTAGCGCCCCCCTGGCCATGCTGGGGGAGTGCTAGCCCATAGGGTAGCATTCCCTTTTCCTTATTTATGGAGTGTTGATATAGTATCAACTCTCTGTCTCTAACTATAGGGGAGTGTTGGTTTTGGTTAGAGTAAAATCTGGAGAATCCCGCCTCTTTCCAAGGGCCAACTCTTGCAGATGAGGTTGGTTTGGATCAAATGATATCTTATGGCACTATCCTAGGATCATATCCTAACCTAAAGGAGTCATATCCTCAAATAATCCCAAAATATACTCATGGTTGTTGTGCCTCTCAAGCCTATATATTGAAGGCTTTCCAAGGTGAAGCACACACAGACAAAGATATCAAACTTATGATCTTGGGATTCATGCAAGTGTATGGACGAGGAGAGCTTGGAGGAGTTGCAACTGACATCATTCGTGATATGTAAATTTTCTTGGTTCTCATATAATAAAATTTTCCTATTTCCTTCAAGTATGTATTCATACATGCTTGTCTATTGATTGGTTTAATCCATGTAGATAAATTTTCTTTGTCTAATCCATTAGAGTAGGAGATAATCATTTGTCTTTCGTTGTCCATTGCATGTATTGATTTGCGCTGGGAGTTGGATCAATATTGTGGATAGGAGAAGCTAGGACATTGATACAGGAGGATATTGGTGGCCATCCACATTTTCCAACTTGGTCAAAATAGTTTTTGTTGTAGGAAAATCTGCCTGCGGACAAGTAGATCGACCTCTAAGGCTTGACCTTAACCTTAGACAGAAAAGTGCTTATCATGG
>SNQJ01S0012169.1:211953-241307 GCA_010110895.2 Picea sitchensis
CATGGCCTTGATGTCGAAGGTCCCTTCCAATTGTCCTTCGTTCCCCACACACTTTCACTCCAAGAATTCCGAGAGCATAGATCTGATGATATTCACAATCTATCTTGACACAGCAAATCTCAAAGCCACTCCAACCAAGCTAATAATTCCAAAGCTAACCCAAGCTAACCCAAGCTAACAAAAGCTAACTTTCTCCATGAGAACTCCTCTCCTTTTATAAGTTGAAGAAGATAAGGTGAGGAGGTTAGGATGATCCCACTAAATCATGAAAGCAAGTAAGATCCAAACCATTTGGATGACACCTCACCATAGAAGCTTCTCCTTCTAGAAGATTCGAGAAAACGCTCATTTTTCCCACGTGCTGGAATTCTCGCACCCTAGATATAGAGAAACCTGCGAACACCTCGCACCCTGGCTATAGTGCAACCTGCGAGAATGGGTCATTCTCGCACCCTGCCTATATAGAAACCTGTGAACTTCCCTTTTTATAAGGTTTTTACATAGAAAAAAGCAATTTCTTTTCTCAGGAAAAGTTCTTGTCCCTTCTCTCTTTAAGAACTCAGGCCACTGACCCCTCTGAAGGCAACAACTAGGTTTACATCATTAACGATCATAGGGATGATGAAAATAATGTGTAACACTTGTTTCTCTCGAGGACAAAATCTCTCGCAGACCCAAGAGACCTCTAATGGAAGGAGAAAATAAAGATGATGGGATAGGAGATCCTTTCAAAATTTTTCTTGAGGAATCCCTCATGCAACAAAGGAACGAGATGATGGATATTTTTGCGCAATTCATTTGGTGGCTACCAACAGGTGACACATCTTCTTCGAGCGGAGACGTCGCCCCCTTCAAGGTATAAATAAACTTTGGTATTCTTATATTTGAAGGTTAGATAGACGCAGATGTTGTAGACAAGTGGTTGAATCTACTAGAAGGGTATTTTTCTGTCCATAACTTTTCGAATAGAGAAAATATTACTTTTTCACTCCTCAAAGCCGTTTCCCATGTCAAAGATTGGTGGGAAACTTTCTGTGAGAAAAAGGAAACAGAGGAACCCTCATTATTTATAGTCATGACCACCTGGGAATCCCTAAGGGATGCTATTAAGGAACAATACTACCCTATCGAAAGTTATGATGACTTGTATACCAAATGGACCACATTGCAGCAAGAAAGGGACCAAGCAGTGCTAGATTTCACAAATATCTTCCATACCTTGTGCACCAAGCTATGTATTAAAGATTCAGAGTGACATTTGGTGTTCAAGTATCACAGTGCTCTGCATAGATACATCCATACTGAAATGGAATTTCTGGACATCTCATCCTTGGGTGCAGCCTACCAATATGTCATCAAAATCGAGCAGAATCTCAAACAAAAGACACGACAATTTTGGCCTTGGAACGCCTCACAACAAAAGCCAGGAAAGGGTTGTCCCAACCCACAGAACAAAGGATAGAGCAAATATGGACAGTATCAAGACAACCAGTCCAAGCCACAAGCAAAGAAGGACACTGGAAAGACAAAGAAAGACACTGGGAAGTGGTGTGACTTCCATAAAATCCCTTGGCATAACACCGTTGACTGCCGCTTAAGAAGTTGTTGGTGGCTGAAGTGAAAGCCACCCAGTTCCACCGTTGCTACCACCAAGCTCCAGCTTGGTGAACCAGAAGAGCCATAATAAAGAGAGCACCTCTTCCATTCACAAATGTGGGTAAAAGGCACCCCACTGCACTTCATCATTGATAGCGGTAGCTAGAAGAACCTCATCTTAGCAGAGGTTGTCAAGCGGCTGGCCCTGCCAACAACATCGTACCCACAACCCTACACCATTGGATGGCTCCACCAAGGAAGCGATCTCCGCGTCAGCCAACAGTGTCGACTATCGTATGACATCAAGCCCTTCAAAGATGAGGTATTGTGTGATGTTGCTCCTCTCGAAGTTTGTGATGTTCTTTTGGGACAACCTTATTTATGGAAACACCATTCTGTATATGAGTCTAGGCCTCGTATTTTTATTATTAATTTGAATAGGAAATTTTACAGGATACCTGAGGCAGTCCCACCTAGTGCTATTTCCTTGATCTCTGCTAAGCAATGCAGGAAGGTCATCTCTCAGATAGGGAAGTTTGTCTTCTTCATGATTCACTCTCAGAATGAGTGAAATATCACAACCACATCTAGGGTCTCTGCAGTTGACCTCTCCACACAACATAAGTAAGTATATAAGGTCATGGAAGAATACTCAGATATTGTCTCCTCACCTACTGGGGCACCTCTGCACTACCAGGTCAAGCACCCCATCGATCTGACCTCTGGTGCACCTCCACCCAATGGGCTAGTATATCACTTCTCTCTGTTAGTGAATGAGGAGATCAAGTGACAGATCCAAGAACTACTCAACAAGGGGCACATCCATCCCATATCATCACCTTGTGGGAGCCCAATCATGCTGGTACAGAAGAAAGATGGAACCTAGCGACTCTGCATTGATTATCGGGCTCTGAATAAAATCACAGTCAGAAACTGGTACCCGATTCCCCGAATTGACGACCTCCTTGATCAACTCACGAGGGCCAAATACTTTAGTAATATTGATCTGAAGTCTGGCTACCACCAGGTCTCGATAGAGAAAACAAATGTATGGAAGACCGCTTTCAAGTCAAAGGAAGGCCTTTTTGAATGGTTGGTCATGCCCTTTGGTTTGACAAATGCTCCAATCACTTTCATGAGGATGATGGACGATATCCTACGACCATTCACCAATACTTTTATAGTGGTGTATCTAGATGACATTCTTATTTACAACATGACTTGGGCCAAACACTTGCATCATATTCAACAAGTTTTGGACACCTTGTGACAACACAAACTATATGCCAACTTGGAAAAATGATCCTTCATGATGGACAGGGTCCATTACCTAGGATACATCATTGATCAAATTGGCGTACATGTGTATCTAGCCAAGATCCAAGTCATCCAGGACTGGCCAGCCCCAACCACACTCACTGGGCTTCAGAGCTTCTTGGGCCTTGCCAATTTCTACCGCAGGTTCATGTTGGTATTCTCCCATATTGCATGGGCCCTCAAACAAATAACCAAGGGTGGTGGTAAGGAGAAATATGCGTGGGGTCGGTCCCAACAACAAGCATTTGATGATTTGAAGCAGTGCTCGTGCTCAACCCCAGTACATTCACTATCAGACCTGCAACAACCCTTTAAGATCGAGACAGATGCTTTAGACTATGTTGTGGGCGCCGTTCTCATTCAGTACGTCCACCTCGTGGCCTATCATAGTGAGACACTATCAACTGATGCGACAAAGAAATGTACTCCATTGTGTAAGCTTATTTCCAGCGGAGACATTACATTCTTGGGAAGGAGACAATCATCCACACTGATCATAAGCCACTGCAGTTCATGCAGACACAAGGAAAATTGCAGAATGACCTCCATCAAAAGTGGTCCACATACTTGCAACAATTCCACCTCAACATCAANATACTTGCAACAATTCCACCTCAACATCAAGTATAAAACAAGAAGCACCAACCATGTCACTGATTGCCTCAGCGGACTGCCAACCGCGACACTCACCATGGTGCTAGAATCTTGCGGCCATGAGACCTCTGGATGGACCCAACTCTATGAGAGATACCCTGAATTCTCCACCACCTACCAAATGTTGGGTGCCAACTCATTGGTCACTAATTTCCATCTTCAAGATGGGTTGTTGTGTCATCTGGGCCATCTCTGCATTCCATCAAGCGAGCATGCGAAACATATTTGGGAAGCTCACTATAGTCGGGTGGCAGGACACTTTGGTGTTGAAAAGACAGTGGCAGTGCTGCAAAAAAATTCTACTGGCCGAAACTTTGACAAGATGTCGGCAAGTATATCAGGTCCTGCACTGCCTGCATTATTGCCAAACCAACCACTAAGAAACAATGACTGTACACCCCTCTATCTACTCCTGACAGGCCATGGGAATCCATATCAATGGACTACATGTTGGGCCTACCGTCCACCAATAGGGGAAATGACTATGTTTTTGTGGTTGTTGATCGCTTTTCCAAGATGGCGATTCTAGTCACCTACAAGAAGAGCATCACACCAGAAGACACTGCCAAGCTATTATTTGAACGAGTATGGGTACATTTTGGGATCCCATAAACCATTATCTCAGACCGTGATAGTTGGTTCCTCAACACATTCTAGTCGAGCCTCTGGTCACTGTTGGATACCAAGCTCACCAAATCCACCGCCTTCCACCCCTAGATAGATGGCCAAACTAAGGTCGTCAATTGGATGATCGTACATATCCTGTGCATGTGCAATTCAAAACACCCCTGCACATGAGATGAGAATCTTCCCTATGTCCAACATAGCTACAACCAAGCCATGTATAGCTCAACTGGCCACAACCCCTTTCAAGTGAGGTTGGGATTCCAACCATTGGGCCCCATGGATTTTGAACTATCCCTGGCGACCACCTTAGCCGAATCATCCCATGCTCCACCAGAATATGATAAGGCCACCCGGTTCATTGAGTGGATCCAACACATCCAACAACAAGTTCATGATATTCTACATAAGTCTAATGCCAAGTACAAGTAGCGCCATGATCAACATCGGGTGCCACATAAGTTTCAGGTGGGAGATAAAGTTTTGTTGCACTTGCAGAAAGAACACCTTACAGTGTCCCATAAAAATATTCACCCACTCTGTTATATGCCATACACCATCACCAAGGCTATGGGTGACAATGATTTTGATCTCAACATTCCCCCTTTCCTTGGCCTGCACCTAGTCTTCAATGTGGCTCTCCTTCAACCATATTTCCCACCATTATTGGACACTTCAGAGATAGCAGAGCAGTTGACACCAAATCAACGCAATGGATACAATTGCTTCCTAAGGAGGGAATATTGATCCAGGTGGATATCGGTGGCCACCCACCTTTTCCAACTTAGTCAAAATAGTTTTCTAACAATTTTGGCAATTTATTATTTTTAGTAGTTTTTAACTTCCAGGGCCATTTTGAGGGCCCAAATGAAGGTTTTTTCGGATCAAGCTTCTCAATAATAGATGAGGTCTCTTATTGAGCCCCCAAAATGAATCCCCTCGATGATACCTTTCCAACGGGATATCGTGCGCCTCAAACGAAGATCATATGAAAAAGTTACGGCCCCGAGAAGTTGATGTACTAACTTACCCAAATGGGGCCCACATGACTTTTGGCGCTTCATCTCCTAGGGTTAGGTTTTTGGATGTGTAGGATTTTTGAAATTCGTATTTATTGTAAAAAAGGCCTTTAGAGCCTCATTGTAATCATCTTCTTGCGAATGAGCACATCCATCACATCTCTTCTCAGAGATAAGCCGCCACCATTCTGACAAGCTTGTTTTCCGCTGCATTTTACAGTTTCAACTTATTTCCTTATTGAATAGAAAACTGGTTTTATTGTATCTCTGTTATTTTGTGTTAAGCACCTATTAATAATCTTTATTCATTTAATTCTACTCATAAAATCTGGATCAGACAAACGTCGTAAAAAAAATACATCCTACTTAACCTTCTCCTCTCTTTTTCGATAAGAAAAATTAATTTATAGGAATGGTAGTGTCCAAATGATTTTTTCTGTCTTGGTATAGGGGTCAGTAATCCAAGGGAAACTTCACCTATCTGTAGGGGAATGTTTCCATAAAATAAATTGAAAACTCCACTTGGGAGGGAAATTGACTTGTCTTTCCTTGGATCGTCTGAACCTTTGCCTTGTTTGGTTGATTGTTTCTGAGCCTTCCCTCTTCCCTTTTCTTCATCAAGCAATAGTCATAGTTACCAAGCTATTCTCTTCTAAGTTTTTTCTTTTTTATGCATATTTTCAAGCATATACCAGACTAGCGCTCCCCCAGAGTGGCTACCATAGCATTGGTTATCTGATCAACGCTCCTTAGTGGTCTCTTAGGGAGCGTTGTAGGACTCTATCTCTTTGTTTTGAGGAGCATTGCTCTCTTGTTTTGAGAAGATCCAGAATAATCTGCCATGTTTTTCGCAGGCCTTTGTTGGAGGTATTTTACCTAGAGTGTGTACTTTTTCTTGTGACTTTGTTTAGTTGAGGATATGGCTCTTTATCACTCTTTTCATTGTATTGTTTTAGCTTGCAACCTTTTCCAAATCGCTAGATTGATTCACCTTGTTTCTTCTTGGTTTGGTCTGAGTCTTGCGAAGTTTCTGGTTATCTAATTGATTGAAAAGGTCTACAAAGGTTTGTTGGTCTTAAGTTACTTTTTAAATCTTTCCTCTTTGAACGATTTGATAATTTATTCTTACCACAACCTAGCTTTGATTGCTCTTTCTTGCTTCTTGTTTTGTCAAGAAATTTGAGTGATTTCTCTTCCTCTCTATCAATTTTTGGATTCTTCTCTAAAATTTCTTATATTCCTTGAATGCTTTTCGATTTTTGAGTCCTTGATTGAGTGATTTATCGTACTTGTTTCTTTCAGTTCCCAATATCCTGTGAGCGCATGCTTTGTTTGAAATCCTTTTTTCTTTATGTCTTTTATATCTGCATTCGACTCTTTCATTTTGATTGAAAGTAATAGAGTGTTAAAGGATTTGCATTTGCTTTCTTTATATATTAGAATCAAACAAAGAAGATAGTTGCATTCTTGATTTTGGGTGTTGTAGTAGATTGCATTTGGGAATTGCATTTAGAAAATTGCATTTGATCCTCTTCTCCATCCCATATGTAGGATTCATTGAAGAAAAAGAGTTGCATTTCATTATTTTGAATTCTTTTGGAGTTGCGTCTAAAACATCATAAGTTTCACTTTCACACCCTTGAGTAAACAATATCCCTAAAATGAAGCGCTTATAAAATTAATCATACACTTTTATATTATCTTGTAGCAAACCTACATTAGATTAAAGTGCAGGGATTTGGAATAGGTTGTGAGCATAACTTTCCAAATCCATCAGAAAAACACAAAATCTTGTGCTAGGGAGCGGTAAATCCAATTTTTCATATAAGCATATCCAGGACCCCCCTCTTACACAGGGGTTAGGCACGAGGTCGTGTGTGGGAGAGAAACAAATATTTACCCTCCGAGGCTTAACCCATGTAGCAAAAAGATCGTATATTGGGGGTTATTCTTGAGAAATGACTGGTTTCATCTTATCTCAGAGCTTCATGAATTCTGAATCCATTCGGGGTACTCAATAGTATTTCGGTCCACTTGTCTTTAGTTCTCTTGAAGAATTTCACACTTTTATCCTGCCCATACATTCGTTCCCGATAGTTGACTATACCCACCCAGAGGTTGATTGTGAGTTGGTAACCTTAGTTTCCTATATCTATAGGGTTGATATACAAGGTGACGATGAAGGGGAGTCTTCATTGTACCTGGGTTAGATGTTGGTCAAACTCACTCGGGCTCCTTGGAGAGTAAACCCATGGGTAGAACCGTGTGGGAAATTTCACTAAGGCATAAGTCCATTAAGTAGGTTGCCAATGTAACTGATCCACCTGCTCTATCCCAACCCCTTCCTATATTGATCTCGCGATGTTGGATTTCATCACCAACTAGTGGTTTCATTGTGGGAAGGTTTATTTAATTTTTTTCTTCTTAGATTTGTAGCATGTGTTGTTTGTTTTCCCTAGTGGACCTTAGGTCGAGTTAGTGTCAATGGCGTCAGTTCCTGGGTGTACCAATGAAGGAACCCCTTTTCTTGGGGAACCTTTCACCATTCCTTCTTTTGGAAATGTTGGTCCTTCGTGCATTTCCATAGTGAGTCTTCTGGGACTCACCATCGGGTTACTGATTTAGTTTTTCCCCACTCCGCTAATCTCAACTTTGCCCAGTGCTTCGAATGCACCTAATGCTTCAAATGTAACCACACCACCCATAAATCAACCTCATGTCAAATTTTCACGTTCTTCACCCATCACGTGTCCTTCCCTTTCTCCTTCTTCTCCTAGTGAAAGCTCTAAAGCGAGTAGCTAGGTTGATCGGAAGAAGAAGAAATGAAAAGAGAAGAAGAAAAATAATGAGAAAGGGACCAAGACTCCAACCACATCAGGTCATGTTGGATACGAGCAACCAACTATTGTTAATCATACTGGGAGTGTTGATAAAGTAGAAAAGTCTAAAATGAATAATCCTAAATCCAAATTCCCATGTAGGCTTTGTAAGTGTGACCTCTTTATGAGTGATTTCCCTGGTCTCCCCAAGGTCTTAGAAATGTGGTCTTCTACGTCATCAACCCCTGCTGGACATGCTAGTGACACCCCTGTCAACTAGTGATGTTAAGGTTGGTGAGAAGAATAGAAAATTAAAATTTCCTTGTATGTTATGCGAAGGTGATAATCAATCTCACCTTTTGCCTCGTATGGACATGGCTTCTTATATTTTTTTAAATCTTCAAATTCCAACTAGTTATCGTAAGATCTCTCCCAACCTGTCGTTAGTTGATGGACTAGTGAATCTGGTTGCATCCCCAGTCAGTTCGATTGTTCAGGTCGTCAATCTAGTTTCATCCTCAATTGAAACAGTAACCCAAGTAGCTGATCCAATTCCATCATCGGTTATCCCCATTCTTCATCCAAAGAGTGCTCCCCAAGTGGTTAATCTAGTTCTTTCATTGATCGATCCCACTCTTCATCTAAAGAGTGAACCTAAAGTGGTCTATCTAGTTCCATCATCGGTCAATCCCACTCCTCATTCAAAGAGTGAGGATGTCACTTAGGTCTACATAGTTAATATTGATTCACCCAGACAAGGGGCACTCCGCTCGTCCTAATGGAACCCCCTTCAAGCAATCAGATGATTTCTATTGCTTGGAATTATTTAATAGAACCTTGTCTTCATTATTATGTGCCTTTTTAAATAATCATGCAAGTTTGTAGTAGGAATATTCCTAACACTATAATAGAGAAAGGTTCTTCTGTTAGTGTCTTATCCGCAAATTCTTGGAAAGCTTTTGGTTCCTCACAGCTTGCACCCATGACTTAGAATATATTGACCTTTGACATAAGAATTATTCAACATTTAGGTATCCTTCATCAGTTTCCAGTTACTTTGGGAGGAAAAATGGTCTACATCGATGTGATGGTAGTTCACGACCCCTTGGACTTTAACCTACTCCTCGGGTGAGACTATGTCTACGTTATGAGAGATTTTGTGCCCACACTCTTTCTAGTGATATGTTTCCCTCACAATGGAAACATACTAATGATCGACCAACTTTAATTCATTGTATTAGAACACTTATAATTTCCAACTTTTATTCTTTTGTTTTTGCCTCTTAGAAATAAAATTTTATTAAAAAGAAAAAAACTTGGGAAATTACCTTTTAATTTAAAATAAATCCTTGCTCATTATATATTAATAAGGCGCTTACATTGTCACCCGTCGATGATTTGCACTAAGTTGATCGAACAGTTCTCATGCTCTTTGGAATATAAAAGTTGTCCGAGTTTTAAAGGAAAGACTTTAACGATCACTTCAGAGCTTTGTGCTTCGGGAGTTTCAAGAAATCTAAATGACAAAAACCCCAAAGTCCCGAAGTCCCGAAGTCATGAGTGACTAAACCCATAATATACAAAGTCCTGAAGTCATGAAACCCCGAATCCACAAATTCCTAAAGTCTTGAAGTCAGTTCCTCGTGATAATTTCTAAAAGGACTTACAGATGAGTCATAGGACATGTGTCTTCTAATATTTTTTGGGATGACACGTGGAATTGTTTTTTAACATTTGTGTCAGATTATTCGCTTGATTTCAAGTGACACGTGTCACTCCTCCTTTTTTGATATGTCATTAAGAATGATGTCATCTCTGCCACATCACTCTGGGATATTTCCCTTCAGTATTTTAAACAAATATTGAGTTCACAATCGTCGAAGTATCAAAGCATCGAAGTATTGGATATCACAAAAATGTAAAAAGTGTTTCAAAGAGTTAATGAAACATTTAATAACTTTAATTAATCATGATTAAGTATTAATAAATCACTCTGCGAATTCGGCCTTCAGAAGATTTCTATCATGGTACACCCAAAACCCCCGAATGTCAAACCGTCGAAGTACGAACCACACTTTTAAACAAATGAACCCACAGATCTCTGGAGCTCCGGAGTTATGAAGCCCTGGAATATATATAACAGTTCAAGCATTTACTCTGGGAATTTGGACTTGAGAGGATTTCTATCCTCCTTTATTCAAAACCCCCGAACACCGAACTTTTGAAGTACTTAAGGCTAATACAGTTTTTTAAAACATAAAAATAATTAATTAGAGATAAAATTCTCCGGGAATTTGGCCTTCACAGGATTTCTATCATCCTTCATTCAAAACCTCTGAACGTCAAAGTATTAATGACGTTTATGATTGGCTAAAGTTAACATTTGAGTAAATTTCGTGATTTTCCAGGTAATAAATTCCATTAGATTTTTAATAATATCTCTATCAATAAATCAATACGAAGATTGATAGATTTTATGAATAAAACATTTCAAGTCATTTTTCCATTTGCAGTTAGAATTTTTCATTCGGTAATTAAGAGCTTACCGAATTCTCTTATTATAGGAAGGTTAATTTCATTTCTGTGAGTATTATGGCACCACACAAAGCAAATTAAAGAGCATATGAAGCGCCAACACATCAAACCATAACTCAAAAATATCTGCATTTTGTTTTTTCATTCGGATTGTATTCTATATTTAGAGCAGATATTGTGGAAATTCCACCTACTTTTAGTTGAGACAATTTTTTTATAAATAGATAGATTTTAGATCTATTCAGGGTTGCTTCTAGCCTAATGTAAATGAGAGAAGTTTTTTGAATATTAATACAAGTGTAGGCATAAATTCTAAGTTTCATTCCATTTGAGTTATGTGTTCTCTCTGTGTTTCCATATCTTATTCAATTCCTTCTGTAGTTCTTGAAGAGTGAATGATTACAATTTAGTAAAACATCTACTATGATCATAATATATCAGAAGTCCATTCAGTTACAACTTTTCCTCTGTTATTACTGTGAGTAAAAACAAGACCTGTGACTTGTGTGAATTGTTGCATTCTTAATATCCTTTCAAGGGTACATCTTCTATTTTTCTTCTATTGCGAACAAGGTGAGACTTATCCATACTTGATAACTTGCATTGTTTTAATAGTTTTTTCAATCATTTCTACATCATTTGAAATTAAAGTTACGACTCAGATAATGAGATACAACCTATGTACTATCTTATCATAAATCTCACTTAAATATTGTTTCTCAGAAAACTGAAGGTAGAAGAAAGCACTCATAAAAACATTTCATTTAAAACTTTGATGCCTGACATTATTCTTTGAGCCTTAGAATCAATCTCAAGAACAACATCTTTTTGGTGCCGATGCCAGGAACAGAGAAACAAAATCATTTTTCCTTGGGAGAACAATTTTTGTCTTTGATGGTGAACAAAGGTTGAATAACTCATAAGGTTCAATTTATTTTGAACCTAGCGACTCCATTGTAAGAAAATATGGCATTCGGTCGAAAAAATACCAGGAAAATACCAGACAAAAAATAGACTACACTAGTTTTGGATCCCGAAAAGTTGTTGAAACCGAAGGGATATCTCAGACAAACTTATGAATCAACATGTAATATCTACCAACCTAGGGTTACACAAGTTAATGTCAAGATTCCCGCTGAAGAACTAAATCTTAAAGAAAAATACAAACAAGTTCATTCTGCAAAAGCATCAACAAGTAAATATGAAGTTAAATTAGAATCTCCAGAAGGAGCTTTTCCTGAAGTAAAATTTGAGATTATCCAGACCACCCCTATCTCATTGATAGATACTTTTACCAGCAAAAACAAATAATCCATTTAAATCACTAATATCATTTGTACACAACCGATTCTTTCTCTTCTCAAAGTAAAAGGTTTTGTTTCCAAAAACCCTGAATATTACTTTTTATACTCAGATTCATCCCCTGTTGCTATTCCCTTTATACATCTGGTAAATCTGAGAGACCGAGTTCAAGTTCTCTTTTCCCCCTCATTTATATATTCCATCACCTTACAATCATCTATATGAACTTCATTCACACCATCCCGAAGTAGTCAAGAGTTCAGTAGACCAGTCTTTTGAAGTTTTTGGTAATCTCCTGTTTAGTCCTCGAGTTTCTTCTCCTAGATTTTCAATGGCTAGTGCTGGAGCTGTCGGTGCTAGAGGTGTTGGAGGTGTCAGAGGTGGTAGGGTTGGTGGACAAGAAAATATACCAGTTCAACCTCCAAGTACTTTTTCCAAGGTCACTGCTACATATGCTCCCTTAGCTCTTCCTACTATCCTTCATGGTTTACCCAAAAATTACATGAAGAACCTCCCTAAATTCACGGGTGAAGGGGATTTGAAAACAACAGAGCATATGGTCTTTTTTGACCAATTCGTTGATATGCTTGGTATTGAGCACGAAGATGTTTACATGATACTATTATTACAAACTTTTGAAGTATAGGTAAGAATTTGGTTAAGAGGACTTCCAATGGACTCTATACCATCATATAATGATCTAGAAACTTTCTTCTTAAGGTAAGGGGGTGAGAAAAAATACCATCTATATTACTTAACCAAATTCCGAGCCTTAAGAAAAAAAAAATCTGAAACTGTCCTAGAGTTTATTCAAAGATTTAATAAACTTTATCACAAGATCTCGACTGAAGTTAAACCTTCTCAGCCAACTGCAAAAGTCACTTTTACAAGGGATTTTGATTCTGATTTCGCTCTACTTTTGAGAGAAAGAAGATCCACTACTTTAGCAGGAATGCAATATGATGCTATAGAGATTGAATCTAATATGATGGTATAAAGAAAGTTGAAAACTAAAGTTGATATGGGAACAAGAGAACCCAGATGTTTTAAAGAATATGCAGGGCCCTCTAGCTCTAGAAACATTTCTTCAAAAGAAAAAATGGATGATATGGAAAAGATTATTAAAGACTTATCAAATAAAATCTCCAGGATGGAAATGAAAAAGGCCAAACCTGATTCATACGCTAGAAATCAATTCAAGAGAAATCCTAACATAATTCCTCAGATTCAACAAAGGAAAATAAAAAATGAGGAACATAAGATTCAAGCTCCTTTTAAAACTGAGAATCTCATACAGGGATACGAGGTGTAAGATTATGATGAATTAGATGAAGATCTAACAACCTCAGTGATGATGATCTTGAGCCTCACCTAACTAAACATGATTATGAGAAATCCTTGGATCTGGAATATCTATTTAATGATGATGAAAATATCAACAATTTGGGAGACTCTACATACAAAGGTCTCGTTGATTTAATAATGGTTGAGATACAACATAAATATGGTGTGAGGCCAAGAGTAAAAATTTCTATGAATACTCCACCAAAAAATATTTTATCTCGAAACAAAGAAAATGAGGCAGTAGTTACAAAACCATCAACTGAAACACAAGCTTCCCAAAAAAAGCAAGTTGAAACGAAAGCAGTACAGACTAAGAAGCCAGAAAATAAATAAGTTGAAGTTCAAACGAGGGAGATTGAAAAATCAATTGCTACTTTCAATCTAGAAAATGAACTGAATAAAATTCAAATTCCAATGCCTCTGGTTGAACTTGCTAGAAATATGATATATAAAAAGAAAATCACAAAAGCAATAAATTTTTCTGATGCTGAATGTCAAGCTGATGTTATCAATTTGCAGGATGAAAAACCTACAATCATGTTTGGACCACACATTGAAAATAATAAAGATTATGTTGCTCCTTTCTATATTACATTGACTGTGCATGATCATTTACTACACAATTGCATGTTAGATTCAGGAGCTTCTCATAATTTGATGCCTAATATTATCATGGAGAAATTGGGCCTTCAAATTACCAGACCTTATCAATCTCTATACTCTTTTTATTCTAGAAAGGTTAAATGTCTGGGTATGATTAAAGATTTAGTTGTAAATCTTGCTCAGGTTCCCGTGAGAATTATTCTTATGGATGTGGTTGTTGCTGACGTTCTTGCCAAGTATGGCATGATTCTATCTAGATCTTGGGGTGCCAAGCTAGGAGGATTGGTCATGTTAGACATGATGTATGATACAATTCCAATTTTTGGTGGAGAGTTTTCTCATTTGTATAGAGAAACTAGACTGGCTTATACTGTAAGTGACCCTCAAAACCCTAATAACTACCCAGTCTATCTTGCTGATAAAGATTTAGGAAATTGTATATTATCCATAGATGATGATTTTGAAGAATGTATAGAAGAAGAATATAAAAATATATAATTTTCAAAGAAAAATAAAAAATTTAGAGACGGGATGTGGAAAATGTTCTTTGATGGTGCTTCATCTTGCAAAGGAGCAGGAGCTGGAGTTTTATTTGTGGCACCAGGTGATGAGTATTGCATTCCTTGTTCTTATAGATTACAATGGGATATTTATTATACCAATAATGTGTGTGAATATGAAGCTTTAGTTTTAGGATTAGAAGCTAGAAGAAAACTAAAAATCAAACATTTGATAGTCTATGGTGATGCTGAGCTAATTGTAAAACAAATAAAACAACAATACCAAGCTAAGAATCTGAGATTGAGGTCATATAGAAATTGTTCTTGGGATATCATAGATAATTTATTCTGGTCTTTTAACTTCCACTCTATTCCCAAAATGCAAAATCCATAAACCGACTCTTTAGCCAAAGCTGCTGCAACTTTCGTACCACCTACTGTTTTGAAGTTGAAGTAACATATTGAGATGAAACATAAGCCTTTGATTCCAAACAATGTTCAACACTTGAAAGTATTTGAAGATGATGAAAAAATCAAGAAGTTTATGGAAATGGTAGATGTAACACACCCACGACGACAAATAAAGTTTTTCATTTTTCTCAAGGGACAAAATCTCAAATTCTGAAGCCAAACAATTCTCTAAGACTGGATGGTCTCGTTCTATAGTTAAACGTAGAACCTTTTAGTTTCTTAGTGCAGGTTTAAGGGCATACACGACCTTCCCCTTCTTCCTACTGTGAAAACTCAGAGTGTCAGGCATTAGCTCCTTGTGTGACTCGGTCTGCGCAATTAAGTTCCAGTGGAAAGTTTCTCTCACGCAACCATGGGCTGTGACCACCTACGTACCCGAAAGGCCTTTCAAAAATTCAGGTATTCTACATGTGAGTTACCCTGAATTTCCCAATCTCTGAAGTCCGATAGGGCCCTAGTGCATGCTATCTCTTCCCCTATCCTCCCCCATGTGACTACTACCCAGGACCATAGGCTTAACCTAAACGACGCGTCACATTTCGCGACTTTCAAACTTTCAATGCAAGGCGCCCCAACACCTCCATATCTCGAGTTCCGAAAGGGGATTAACAACCATTATCTCCCTCCTTTGGCCTTCGTCCATGTGACTATTTACTACGACCCAGAGCCTAACTCTAATGCGCATCGGGACTTCGCATATCGCAAGTTCTCACGACTTCCCTCTTTGAATTTTATACCCTGCGAGTCAGCGAAATGCTGAGATCTTGCCACGTGTCCTCCTTAATGAACGACCATGATCAAATCATGATTTCACATATCATGAGTTTGAAAAGTTATGCTCTTTGACCTTCTTTCCTTGTGAGTCATGGAAATGATGAGTTCTCACCACGTGTCCTCCTTAATGGATAACCATGATCAAATCGCGATTTTGCATATCACAAGTTCGAATAGTTATGCTCTTTGACCTTCTTGCCTTGCGAGTCAGTGAAATGCTGAGATCTTGCCACATGTCCTCCTTAATGGATGACCATGATAAAATCAAAACTTGTCTCGTGCACCTTTCCCTAGATCCAACGACTGTTGGTTTATGCACTTCAGATCTGACAGCTCAGATCCATTTTCCTCCTGCGCTCACTTATCGCTATCTGAACGTAGATTTAGATGGCCCAGATCTTCTCCTCCACAACTGGGTCCTTAGGGAATTTTGAATTCCCATGTACCCCTTGCGTTAGTCCATTCGATTCGGAATGACAGTCCATGACCTTGATCTAATGGTCCAGATCACATCGCAACATTTGGTTTTGAAAGTTTAGTCGTGCCAACCTGCAACTCTTCCATTGTACAAACTTACGAAAACTGAAGTAGATGAGGCATTAATGCCTGCTCTCCTTCTTCAAATCCAACGGTCGTGACAGACCTTGAATCCTCCCAACCATATCTCATCCACTCACCTACCAAACGAAAGGGTATTCCCTTTCGGTACCTAAATATCGCTATCCTTCCTCAGCTTTGTCAGTTTTGGAGGACTAAGAGCGTTGTGCTCCTTCATTTAGTCTAGAATTTAGGTGGTTGTTAGTCTCTTCTTGCCTCGTAGAGAGCCTGTGCATATCTTCACTACCTCTCCTGAGATTAATAGACTTCGTCCTCGTAGTGATTGCGGGAATTCAACCTTCACAATCAGGGAAGTACTCACTCGACTCTAGGACATGGATGCAATTCTATGGGAAGGTGCTTTTGAGGAATTTAACTAGAACATAAGGGAAATCAAGAATATTTAGAAGTTATCAAGGATGAAAGCATACTCTTAATTTAATCATTCAATGCAGAAACCATTTACAGGCATACAAAAACAAGCATGCACCCATTATTTCCAATTTAGAGTTCAAGGCATAAAAACACTTATCAGAACCATAAAGCGTGAAGCAACTGCTGAGAGGGGTGATCGTTTCCACCCAACCATAGGCTCAGTCACTCCCAATGGATTTATCACTGGCCACCCCCAAGCTTAGGCCACGATGCTCTGAGATTCAATCTCTTACTTCTATCTCAGTGGAAGTTAGGGACAAAGGCTTCTCTCCTTCTCCCCATACAGGAATAGGTAAGGATGAATGTTACTCTTCTTCACCTCTCTTTGTCTCCCTATTCCTTATGATAAGACCTTTCTTGTTCACTTTCGATCCTTCCTCAGACCCAAGATATCTTCTCCCATCTCTGCACTTCTTCGCAGGTTGCTCCCTTTGTCCACCACGCTTCCCTTCTTGCCTCCCTCGGCAAGGTTGCATGTGGCTCGAATCTCATCGTTCGTGGTCAGGTCCAGAAGCCATACTGATGGGAAGTCTGCCCCATACCTCATTAACTCTTGAGGAGGTCCTTCCCACCTACTATCTTGATGGGAATTCATTCTTGGTCAGAGGGTTGTTCTGATCTAAGAAAAATTAACTCCAGCATGGTACTGGTTCGGTGGAGGTTAACAAAACCATTTTGGGTCCACCTTTTTTATTAGCAATCATGGTCTCTCTCTCTCTCTCTCTCTTAGCACATCCCCTCTCTCAACATTCATGCAACATGTAACATTTTCAATTACAATAATAAAAAATTACATTCATCGACCTTCTACAGAAGGTCCATCAAATCAAACATTCACACTTTTAAGTTTTCCATAGTCCCTTGGTCCATATAGTTATATTTACAGACTGGGGGAAATAGGGTGTTACATTAGATGATTTTTCTGAGACCCACATTGATCAATAAAATCAAAATGATCCTGCTTGGATTATGCAGGAAGGAGAAAATCCAGAAAAGTTCCAAGATAAAATTGCAAATCACTGAATGCTCTTACTTAAAAAAATCAAATTCCCAGAGGTATTATCCCTTTAGAAAGGTTGTTTTACCAAGATGATATACCTTTAAATTCTACTTTGTGACCTCAACCTGAAGAAGTTGAAGATTGTAACGTAGGAACAAGTGAAAATCCCAAGATGGTCAAAATATTTAAATATCTTCTGACTCAAATAAAGAGTAAATATGCTAAGTTACTTAAACAGTATAAAGATTCTTTTGCATGGTATTACAAATATTTAAAAACCTATGATCCTTCTGTTATTGAGCACAAGATTCCCTTAAAACATGGTATTAAGCCTTTCAAGGAAAAACTTAGACAAAGAAACCCAATTCTTCTGCCAGTAATAGAAAAGGAGGTTAAAAAACTCCTTGATGAAAAAATCATTGTTCCCATTAGATACTTTGAATGGGTGGATATTTTGGTCCCTTTTAGTAAGAAAAACAAAGAAATAAGTCTCTGTGTTGATTTTAGGAACCTTAATCGGTCTTCTTTTAAAGATAACTACCTATTGAGGCTCAGAAATGTCCTATTCTCATCCACCTTTTGTTGATTAAGGTTGGTTGTCATTGATGTCAACCCTTGAAGAAAGACCTGTAGCACAAAGTTTTGGGTAATGGACCCAACAATGTTTGATGTAAATATGAATCATTATTGTTTTTTCATGGTTGATAAGAAGTAAATATGGATGAACTCCAAAGTGGTCCCCTTATGGTGAAAGCCCTCACGGGAAGACGCTTTGTGGAGTAAGAGAACCCATGCTTAATTGTGGAATAATGAGAAGGAAAGTGAATTTGTCAAAGGAAAATATCCTAGATGGATATTTCTTGTCGTGTAATTTCCGATGGTATGTGGAACCTCATAATTCCCTCACGGTTAGGAGAGTTATGGCCATGAGAAGTTAAGGACCCTAAGGACTTTGGGTAATGGACCCAAGTTTGTTTGATGGGTAATGGGTATGAAGGTTATGATATATTTTCAGATAATGCTATTCTATATGGATATTACATGTATTTCCATTTTAAATTGTATGTGGGAATGTCACATAACTCCTCACGGTTTAGAGAGTTATGGCCTTCGAAGTTGGAGGACCCTCACATGTCATCTAGAATACCAAAATGTCAAAGTAATCCAAAATGGTTTTAAGAGATTTAAAAGGTAAAATAATAAAAAATTGGAAATTGATGAGTGTATTATAATTCAAAGTGAATACAAAATAAATTATTTCAATAATAGTTTTAATGGAGAAATTAAGTGGACCCAACCCTAAAATAGGAAAATTAGGGCCAGTGAGCTAGAAGATGTTTTTAAGGAAGCTACTTGGAGGTATAGAAATAAAGGCAAGGCTCTCTCATTTGAAAAAACTTGAGAATATTGAATATCTATGGGTGTATGGGGTATGCAAATGATAGCCAAGCCAGGGAATTCTGAGGAAGGGTGAAGAGAAGAAGGCCGAAGTGCAAGGAGGGATAAATTCTTTTTGATGGTGATTTCTAAGATTATGTTATTTTCGGTCATCTCACCATTTTCACTATAATTTTTTTTTCTATATTAGTTCAGATCCTGAGAGAATTGTTATGGTGAGAACACATATCAAGTATCGGTGGTTAAAAATTCAGCTGGTGGAGTCTTTGTGTTTTGGGAGTTACACTCTATGGAAAGTAGGGTTTTTGGATCCACGACTAGTTAAAATCAGGTGTTTCGGTTAAAAGCGTCATAAATTCTTCACAATAGATCCAAATTTAGTTTGAAAAAATGTTTTGGTTAGAATTACAGTTCAGGTATTCCGTGTAATAGTTTCATATTATTTCATTAAATATTTTGTACGGGGCATGCTCTAAGGTCACTCTCTAGAATAAAGCCAGGGGAATTCAATAAGGTATACCATTTTCTGCATAACTCCTTTTATAGAAGGTTCCATGTAGTTCCACTTGGGCCAATTACATTAAACACATTGAAAAACATTGTGTATCATTTTCAGATATTTACACATTAGAGGTTCAAAGTTATGATTGCACTTCAAAGTTATTGTTGTTGACTAATCCAAAACTAGGCATGAGACTAAGAAAAGTTTGATGAAAATGCTAGTCTCTTGTTTTACAAGTTAAGGAAAGGTTTGTAGGAATGTGATCATATAAAACAGGTCTATTCTGAGATACAAAACATATTTGAATGAAATAAAATTAGTAGAGTCTTTTTAGTTTGTGGCACATGTTGATTACATGGTTGAGATAGTAGTTGATGAGTTGACACATACATAAAGTGTATAGTTGATGATGATGAATTTTATATTGATGATTAATAGTTTATGAGTAGTTTAAACATGATTGCTTAGCTTTATGCGAATTTTATGGTTGGATGCACTTGTTTATGGTACATGTTGATTGAGGTTGGTGCATAGTTGATGCACTTGTTTATAGTGCAGGTTGATTACAGGGTTGGTGCATGGTTGATGCACTTGTTTATGGTACATGTTGATTACTGAGGTTGGTACATGGTTGATGAACTTGTTTATGGTACATGTTGATTCTGAGGTTGATGCATGGTTGATGCATGGTTGATTTATTGAATACGGGGTTTACAGTGGTATATCTCCAGTGATAGTGTGACAATGGTTCCATCATTCTACTTCTACTACTTAGGAGGTGGCGGAATGGAGGCAAGGAAAGGTGGTTGTAACAACCTTCCAGTTGTAACCCGGAGGAGAACATTGGGGGTTGTAGCCTCCCTTACATTTGTAGCTAGAGAATTGTGGAGTTGGTGCTTCCCTCAGGTTTGCTTGAGAAACTAGGAGTTGAGCCTCATTCCGATTCTGGTGGAAAACAAAAGGAAGTTGGGTAAATGTAATTCTTTAAAATATAAGAAAAGAATTAGTGAGATTTATCTCCGGTTGGGTTTCCATTAAAACTAGCATGTGTATTTGTGTGTGTGTAATTTTTATTTATTACTGCTCATTATTGGATATAATTCTACATTGATATAACATTTGAAGAAAAGGATTATAATTACGTTATTCTTGATTCACCTCTCAGGTAATCCAGCTTACCTTTCCCCTTCATCATTCTTCATTTCATGCAGCCCATTAACCTTTCGATATCATTTCCATAAATGCTTGGGACACTTATTGTTCCTCACTTTATTCATTTTAGTATTTAAAAGAGATTTGTGATTAAATGTTAGAAAAATCAACATGTTTTCTTATATATCTCAAATATGTGTGAGCTTTGTAATGTGTGGGAATATGTGAGGAAGGGATTGAATTGGAGACTTCTCAAATACTTCCTCCACCATTTCAATATTTGGGAGACAATTCAAGCCCATTACAAGGAGAACATCATGGAGATTTTGATTTTGGAATATCTAAGATATATGAGGTATATGTGTGAGCATTTAAAGGGATTTTATTTAGTAATAATGGAAATTAGGTTGAGAGAGAAAGTGGATATGTAATAATGATTATCTTATCTTTAAAGGCTCTCATGTATAAAATAGAGTGCTCTCTCTTAATGAGGATTCAAGTAGAAGAGGAATTATATTATTCAATTAGGATCAATTAGAATTCAATGAGTTGTAAGTAGAGAATTAGAGTAATCATTAATGGTAGTCATTAGGATTCTAAAGAAAGGGATTCTTAGCTTTGATTCATGGTTTGGTTTCATGCTTTCATTATTATATTATGAAAATTGATTTGAGTTAGTTATTTTAATATAAAGATTGCTTCATTAGAGTGAGCTCACATATATTGTTATTAATGTGGATTTCAAACTCTTCACTTGTGTATATATTTTCCTTCATGTGGTTCTCCATTTCTAGATTTATTCCATTTACGCAATTTCCCATCCCTAGATTAATTTCAATTTAACTAGATTAATTTAATTTCTAATTGTGTGTTGAATTAATAGTTGTTTCGGTCCATACTTAAACGATAGATTAAGATTAGTTTCCTTCAATCTGCATATAGTTTGCATGTGCCCGTTAGTTCTGACCGGGTTGACAAATTAGATAGTTGGGTAAATGTCTACAATCAAAATTAATTCAACGTGGATTAGGCCCAATGTATTTGTTCCTTTTGTTTGATTGTTGTTCCCTTTACATGAAGGTTCATTCATTTGAATAGCAGAATTGTCGTTCCCCTTACGATTGTTGTTCCTTTACAGTGTTGCATCTCTGGAAGGTATTGAAATAGAAGTTAAGAACCTACATTGGCGAGCAAGTAAAGCAGCATTACACTTGTACCTTTGGTTGAATCATAGAGGTTGTTTTAGGGACATCTTTAGAGCCCAACGCTTTGGTGCCATTTACTTGAGGGAAAGAAGCGATGGATTGGGTTTAGATTTCTTTTTCAATACCAAGTGTGATTAAACATGCTCCTAACTCTAAGGTGACATATGGGTAAGGACATGTAGGGGTGATCAATAAATTTCAATTCCGCATAGAGTTGGAGTGTAAAAATTTTAATTCATGCAAGTGTGGTAGTTCAAATTTCTTTTTCATGCAAGTGTGATTAAACATGCTTTAAATGCGAAGGGCATATGGGTGTTGGGACATGTAGGGTGGTATGGGGGTACAGTTCCATACTGAAGTTAGTGTAAGATTTTAATTTCCATGAGAGATTGGTTTTAAATTTTTGCAGAGTGTGATCTACATGTGTTTGGTTCTAAGCGGTCTTACTTGACTACTTGAATGGATCTTGCTCATGTTCTACTTGACCAATGTCGGGGAACATTTAAACTTTAGCAAGCTGTGAAGAGTAATTTTTTTTATGTTTAGCAAGAGTGCTTTTGGTTTTCGTTTGATTTGGGTGTTGTAAATCCTTTTAAGCATGATTTAACAATGAATACTCGACTTGGAACTACTCACTCGGATCTGGCCGGGATGTGAGGATTTCCCTCTTCCCATGAAGAGAGATCTTGACAAGGATCAAGCCATTCAAATACTCCTCAGAAACAATTGAAGATCCAACAACTGAAGACTCTTATGCATCCGGAAATGACGAACAATTGATTGAAAGGAGATCGAGGAAGATGAAGAGGGTTACAGCATGATCGAACAAGGGAACAACACACCTATTAAGAAGCCTGATGAGCCATTGGTTTCAAGTGAGTGGAGTTCAAGATACATTTAGTTTTTCTTTTTATTTTCTTAATTCACAATTTCAACAATTAATTTCACACATTCATACATATTCCCGATTGTCAATTACGAAATTGAAAGATAACATATTATTATTACTATTGCGTGCATGGCTACATTGGCTATTTGATTACATGTAACTAATTTTACATTTCTAGTGAAAGCGTAGTGTAGGTGGGATTTTATTTTCAAGTTTTTTATTTTGCTAGAATAAGTATTCTCTCCTTGGCTTGAGTCGCGATGTGAGGGATCATAAAGTGGGATGTCTTTAACTTTTTTCTGAGATGAATAAAATTAATGTTTCAAAACATACCTAATCTGTTTTTATCCATGGTTGCAAATCGTTTATATCCATTTACTAGAAATAAGAATCTTGTTCCAATTTGTTTTTACATTTTTATTTTTTTTATTTTTTAAATGAAGTAAAGATAAAACAAACTAACTTTAAAAATAAAATAAAGTAAAAATATAATATATATATATATATATATATATATATATATATATATATATATATATATATATATATATATATATATGGTGCCAGATCACATGTGTACACATGCAAATAAGAACATTAGCTGAATAGAACAAAACCGTCCATATTGTACCTGCAAATAAGAACATTAGCTGAATAGAACAAAAACTTGTTTGTAAGTTTAGGCGGATAAATCCTTTGAGATTTTACTTGAAATTGTATCATGCTTTCTGCTGCTGCTCTTGTTTTAAACCTACTTCCAGAGAGATCTGAAACCTGCACACATTAGCTCTTACACTTTTGACCTGCTATAAAAGAATAAACATTATTGCAAATCTGCTTCATACAGTGCGACAATACAAGGTGGACAACAGGGTTTGGTGATCGATCTTGATGGTTGGCAACAAGATGAAAATATGGAGGTAGAAGTCATAACTTTTCCAGAAAGGCCTGGTGAACCTGACTGCACATATTACATGAAGACTGGACTTTGTGGTTTTGGCATAAGCTATTGGTTTAGCATGAATAAAAATTGAGTGAAACGAATCACCAACGATGCAAGAAGTAAGGCGATGAGAAAAGAGATAATCCTAGCAAGAAAGCAGGCTACAAGAGCAAGAAAACAAGCAAAGCAAATGAACCGCTAATGCAATGGAGGCAAGCAAAGCAAGAGCAAGCCAAGCATAGATATAAGTATTTGGTTCTAGTTTCGATCGCGCACGGGTCGAGCATCCATTATGTGTAGGTAGCTCGTGTCTATCCCACCATTCTTCTCCACAATGCTCCTTCTTGGAGGTTGTTGTGCCTTCAGGATGATTACACGAACGAGTGAGGGGAGCTATTTTTGTTCCTGTGTGCATATTATATGAGAACGGGACAGTGCAAGTATGGTGAAACTTGTAAATTCCATCATCTACAACTAGTTAGTACATTAGTTCCAGTGCATGGACCTTCATCTTCGTTCAATAATATTATAGAACTACTGTGAGGCAAAATACTTGTTTTTTGGGAATAATCATTTCTAAAAGCCCAGTCAACTATCTGTTAACACTATCTGAGAGAAATGGGGGCGGTTGCTTATTTTTCGTGATCACAAGCTCCAATAATGAATGAATACCATTGAAATGCAATCTCTGCGATATGGCATCCCTTAAATATTTTTTTTGGGAGGTTTTAAGACTGGCATTCAAAGATTTTTCTTCCAGACTAAATCTGAGTTGCCGCAATATTTTCCATATTAACGATGATTGGAGATATTATTTCAGAAATCGTTAGCATCCACGTCATATCTAATCATGTAGAGATCCTGATCGAAGCTCGAGTAGTCGACCAGATCGAGAGCCCGAGATCAAGTTTCTCCGATTTCAATAAAGAGAAAGATGAACGGGTTCGGGAACAATTCACCATTCATTGCGGGCATTGTTTAAAAGCGCATGGGGTGCGAGTCTGCCATGAGGCCACGAGAGTTTTTCAACACCGGGTTGATTGGGATCTGATCATAACATCCACCTATCTAAATCTAGCTGGTGACCATGTTAAATCCAACTGTCTTGAAAGGAACTGTTGTTCCTATTTATACTACATTGCAGAAACCCGAAGCTGTGAACTTTTCTCCTGCAGATTGGTTACCACATGGTGTATTTGCTGTGGAATTGTACCGTTTATATCACAAGTCTACAGTTTTATCACATGATGAGTTGTTATATGCTGTGGCAAAGAGTGGTTGCAGTAAAGAGGCACTGCCCATTTTAAAGAAAGAGCTTGTTCATGTAATCAATACTGAGCGCATTAATAGAGAACAACTTTGGAGAATGGGTGTTGTGAGAGGATCTAGAATGACTTCTCTAAAGCATCCTGAGAATGTTGGTGGCACCGAAGAGGATCCAGAATGTATCATATGCTGATATTTTCTACATATTTCTATTGTTGTGTGTAGCTGTCGACCATGTGATTTTGTCTGTCTAAAACATGCGAAACGTCTCTGTGAATGCAATTCGGATCAATAATGTCTTCTTTATCATTATACCATGGCAGATCTAGAGGACTTGCTTTATATGGAAGATGAAAATTTTGCTGAACGAGACAAGGTTGTGAAGGATAGGAGAGTCCGAAGCCGAAGGATATCTGCAAAGCAGTCTACATCTACTCAAAAAAAAAAAACAACATATAGTGAAAGGACACAACATTACCTATAAAGAGCTGACCAAGGCATGGCTTGCAAAGTGCACGTACTATTCTTTGTAGCCTAATCTCACAAGATGATATTGACATATTGAAGCAAGAAGAGTAGTTTTTATGGGCAGGCCATGAGATGGATCCAGTTCGATCAATGAAGAAGGATTTGGAAAGGGTACATAAGTGGTCTCAAGATTTGAAAGCCTATTTGTCTACAATTGAATCATGGATGAATAAAAAGCGTGGGACATCATTAAAGTTTCCTCTAAAATTGGCCCAATATTTGATTGAAGTTGATCCAGTTCAATGCATGGATCCAGGGTTCTCAAAATTGAAGGCCCTGGTAGAAGAAGATGATTTATTGGAACAACAAATAAAAGTTTCTTTATCATATTCATTACCAGTGAAGATTATGGAATTAGAGGATCTTGAATCAAGAGCAATGGAGTCTCCTTTTAACCTGGAAGAAGAAGGGAATCTGGAGAGAGTACTTGACTCTGCAAAGGGTTTTATTGAGGAAAAGAATGTTTATTAGGAAAGAGAAATCAGTTAGATTTAGACACATTTCATGATAATGACATAAGTACTCTTTATGACCTGAAGACACAGGCTTAAAAAATTCCCATTGTCCTCCCAGAAAAGGAACCTCTGGGAAAACTTATCCAAAATGTTGAAATGTGGCAATCACATGCTATGGAGATGCTCAAATCACCTGTTAAACTAGAGGACCTAGAAGTTGCATTGCAAGATGCAGAGGAGTTCTATATCAACATACCTAAATTACATTTACTGAGACAATATAAGTGTAATGTGTTATCCTGGATTGAGCGCTGCCACAAAATTATTCACAATGTCCATGAAGAGATAGAATATAGTAATGTTGTTGAGGGTTTGGCATCCGTTTTGGCAAATGGGAGGACCATGAGAATTCAAGTAGAAGAATTGGACATTGTCGAAGTGGAGCTTAAGAAATTTTTGTGGAAGGAGAGAGCGTCAAAGGCTCTTGGCTAGCGATTACCTTTGAAGATCCTGGAAAAATTGACAACAAAAGTTTCAAAGTTGCACTTACTATTCCTCCCTTTGTTTTTGAAGATCGTTGTCCTCCTGTGGAAGAATCACTAAATTCTATGTATCGCCAAGGTAGAGTGTCAGATAAATCCATCGGGTCCCTGGAAAGTAAAGAAGGTAGGCAGATTCGAGGTGTTTTCAATCCCCTGGTTGATTGGGACACATCTACATCCAGGTACATGAGCTTGTCGTATTCTTCAAAACGGATCCAAAACCCCATAAGTATCACTGTCACATAATTATTTTTGAAAATTTTATGTGTTGACTTTCATGAATTTTCTGTCCAGTGCCATTTTCTTTGCGCTTCATTAAGATTATCATGGAGGAAAGTTGGCTTTGACTAATGTGAGAATGTAGTTATTGTTTCCCGCACCCTCTAAAAGATCCCCACAAAGCTCTTCATATTTTTGATGAGTTAAGGTACTTCTAAAACATATGTTTTCATGGAATGTTACAACACGCATAAACTTTTCATCAGAAAACAAAGCAATATTTCAAAACTGAGATCACAGTGATCGATTTACAGAACGTCAAAATGAGTACTTAGGGCGAGCAGACGTTTTCGACTTCTATCCAGGAAATTACAATGGCACTTAGTTAGTTGTCATGGTTTTCTTTCTTCCTCTTTGATACGACTTGGATGGGATGGGCGGTATATCAGGGGGACCCCAATGCCAAAGGAACAAAAGTTGTTGCTTATCATAAAGAGCATTTGGATTGCATTATTTTTACTTTTCCTTTATTTGTTTGTTTTAAATATCTATCTATCTATCTATCTATCTATCTATCTATCTATCTATATATATTATTTTTGTTTGTTTTATCCATTAAATAAATAAATAATAATCTTTATTTTAGTAAAAAAAAACAAAAAAACATGTATCTTAGGTAAAAAAAAAAACACACACACACAAATATATATAACAAATAAATAAAAAATTCATAAAAATAAATAAAATAAAAACAATATAAAAATAAAAAGCTTTAGTAAATGGATTTTAATCAATTCTTGAACACTATATCAGCGTAATGTTTTTACATCAATGTTAACTTGGTTCTTGGAGTCACTTTAGCAAGCAATCAATGTTGAAACAAGCGCGCACGCACCAACCATGGCAACAGGTATAAAAATGACTTTTATTTTTACTTTATAGCATTTGTCCTTCTTTCTGCATGTTCCATTTTTCTTCGAACATCTCACACGTTGTCATGCAGGATTTGTACTAAGTTTTTTTTCAGGAGCGCGACCGATCGCATCTTGCTACTGAATTGATCTTCACACAATCACAAAAGCTTTTGAAAAATGACATGCTTTCTTGACTGCTTGCCGCAGTTGTATCCTAAACATCATGATGTTTGCAGTTACACAGAAACCTTTTCATAAACCCATTTGCATCATGACTGTCTTTCTCCTCTTCTTCTTCAAAGCAGATTGCTTATCCCCGTGTTGAAGACCATCTTCCATTTCCTTATCCTTCATGGCTTCACATGCACCTATCTTTCTGAGTCACATACATCTCTTTATCTTTTTCAGTTCAATTTTCCTTGTCAATAAAAATATCCCTCTCCCTTTCCCTGACTACATTGCCTTGCCATACACACTGTTACAACTGAGATCTTTTCATTTATAGTCCTACCACTCTTTTTATCCAAAATCATGTTGACTGATGTGGGATTCCTTAAGGCCCACCTTTCAACAAGTCTTGCCCCATCGACCTCAACCCCTTATCTGGGATATAGACTAGAGTAAATTTTTGAGTACCCGGAGGCTTCCATGCCTTAATGGCAAGTTCTCTCGCTGACAATCATGGGAATACATCAGTGTCCCTTAATCGTCATATCTTGCAAGTGGCTTGACCTCAACTCATTCATTCGCATTTCGCCAGATGTACTCGGGTACCTTGGCACTCATTGACATCAATGGTGAGTTTCCTCGCATTGGTTAACGACATTCATAATTGGTCAGTGATCCGATGACTTCTTTTCATGCTCGACATCGACACATTCATTCGCATGATTAGAATTGTACCATGAGGTTTAGCAACGGGTGAAGACTATACACTTTTCATGATTCTATCAACAGTTATAGTAGCATGACTTCAGTGATATGAGACTACTTTAGTTCCACTTTCATACTTTCTCTTTTCCATGGTGCATTCAAGAACAGTTTAGCTTCCTCCACTTCAGATTCTCTGATCCAGCAGACAGCAGTCGTCACTCCAACAACAGTCACTTTCCACATGATCCTGCAACAATGACATCTTCCATGCTCTAGCAGTCGCATCAGTCATATTCCTCTTGCATAGTTCATCAACATTTTGGGTAAGTGGAGGTATGTTATTTTCTAAACTTTAATCATGTAATTCCTCAACTGCTAGCAATGAATAATTTGGAAATTTCCCTCCTTAAGTTCCCTTTCCTTTTTCACTTCTACAACTTATGCCACGTTGCATTAGGACATGCAACAAGTTAAGTTGGGGGGTAGGGGACTTTATTCACTATCATCACTCCATTTTTCCACGACCATCATTCCATTTTTTCGTCGCATTTACCAGTTATGAACATTTCTTTTCCAATGATACTCTGTTGCACTTTACTTCATAGGCACTGATATACAAAACCAAAAAAAGGGTTTTCTTATACTCAGTGATGTTTTCCTTATGCACATTGATAGCATACATTTTCCAGTAAAAATATGGGCAAATTGTTATCATGATAGCAAGAGAACAAGTAATTAAATGAATGTTGTTAACACAAGAACCAACATTCTTTATATTCATGGTTGTCACACAAGACCCAACCATAAGAAAATGTCAGCTGTTACTTATGTAAAACCCATCCTGGAAACATTTATTATCATCACTCAAAGCCAACATT
>SNQJ01S0012170.1:51087-115874 GCA_010110895.2 Picea sitchensis
AGATTAAACATATAGTAATGAGAAAGGACGTTGTATACCTTTGAGATGATCAGATAAAGTGATAATATGAGTCTAAATGTAGGTGATCAAGAGTATAATGGTGGCAAAAAGTATAGGCAAAAAGGTACATTGTGTGGTCCTAATAGCTGGCTTTAGTGTTAATTGGTTGCATCGATTTAGAAGTGAAGTTCTTCCCATTTTCCGAACGTGTTTAATCTCTTCTCTTAAGTTGAATGCATGAAGGTTTATGTTTACCATGCATAGTTTTTATGCCTTTTATTCTTTTTGTTATTCCTATATTATCCCTTCAGATTATATACTAGTATATATTGCTAATGATGGGCCCCTGGATGTGCGAGGGTACCCATTAGGGAGGCACGAACACCCTTTCCCCTCTCGGTCCAGGCGATATAGGGCGATGACAGGAGGCATGCATCCTCTTCTTCAGTTAAGTATCCAACAAGTCCTTTTCTAGCCATTTCCTATTCTGTAATTTAAATAACTTATCCTGTTTGGTTATATTTTAATCCTTTTTCGTTACTTCTGTGCAGGTGTAGGCATCCCAAAGCATGGGTATGCTCTCCTCACTTCATCAAAAGGTATTCAGGTTCCTACGCAGTTTCTCAGTTATTTTTCGTGATTCAAACCCTGCTTAGAGGTTAATTTGAAGTTCTGGGGTACACCCCAAGTTGTATAAAAGGATTTATGGTATATTGAACCATCGCATAGTGTGCGCCTGGTTGGGCTTTGGTAACTAGACCATCGACTATAAAAAAAATTACAGTGCTCATTATATCATGTGTACAAGATCTGTTGGGGTTTGGAACTCTGCGGTATTCTCCTCTGCATAATATAAATTTTGTTTTTTGTTCGACTATCATAGTTATTTTGTTCCAGAATCGAATCTCATTACTAGATGTATAACCCTTTCGGAACCAAATCGGCCATGCGTAGTGATTACGCCTAGGGTTGGTTCTTTCCCAGATTTAATATAGTTGTTTCGTTTATGTTCCAATGGAAGAAGTAACTCATTTCAGTTTCACACATCACAAGTCATTTACATTCTGTACTTCAGTTATAAATGTTGGATAACCTTTATCGATCTGCTTGCCCGTGGAAAATATAGCTTCAGTGTTAGTTTGGATCCACGCCTTGTATGTTGTCTACCTTCTGTGTCAATTATCATGATCCAATATGTCCTTAACGGTCTGCTCACCAGTGAAATAGATACCTTCAATGCAATTCTGGAACTACTCACTGTGTACTATTTTCCTTTTGTTTATGTTATCGTTTATTGTATAAGTTCCTTATAGATCTGTGCACCAGGAGGTTCGATGGTCATCATTATTCGTTTATGATTTGTTCTTTATTACCTTTTATTTCTATTATCATTATTTAAAGGTCTCTATAGGACTGTCTGGGTTATGTAACAAGGAATCTTTTATTCTCTGTTCTTGATTTATAATGATTAAAACCTCTATGGGTCTGCTCACACGAACAAGAAATAGTATTTTCATACGTCATAACCTGTGGTTAAAAATTTGCTTACGGGTTCATCCCTTATTGTCGTATCTATCTCAATTTATGCATGTAATACATATATCTATAAGGTCTACCTGTAATGGGGTCCGATGAGTCTTTTCTTTTCTTGAATTAAAATTTTCCTCTTATAAGGTTATTTATTCCCTTAACGATATCGGATTCTGGTATGGACAGCTTACTTAGTGACATTCCTCCTCTGGTGCAGAATGTCCATTACACTATATAACTATATCTATATATATGTTCAATGACTATACTGGTTTATATGTCGGTCGATTAGTACTTCACTGTTGTAGAGTATACTTGCTGGATTTATGAATGTATGCTTAGTCACAAAGGCTCATTATTTATTAGTAGCATCCACAGGAAAACTAAAATAAGACAATGTTTTATGGGATTTGTTGTTAATACATTCCAGAAATCTTAATAATTTACCCAGTATTAAATCTAAATAAAAGGTACAGTTCCAGCCAATCATTCGGAAGTAAACAGTTAGATCTTTCCCACAACATTCAACCAGAACAAAATCATATATAGAAGTAAAATGGATTCCAATACATAATCATTAGACTAGAGCAAGGTAGAGTTACATATTTGAACCAAATTTTATAGGAAGACAAAGAGAGCAGTCACGTTCCTCCCAACCATAGAATAGGGCATCCAATCTACTTGTCTAGTTCACACCCTAGCCTGACCATGAATCCATGAGGGCGAATTGAAATCTCCCCTCCAGCAATGTCCTTTGAATATCAATAGTATTCCCCTTGCCCCACACTAACACAGTAGTGTTCATAATAGAAAGAACAAAATTTCTTAGTTTTTTTCCCCAGCATACTTGGAAGTGTCCTGCCTCCTCACATATGCTCTTTTATTAGTTTGCCTAGGACTTTTTCCCTCTCTTGGAAAATTTTGCCAGCCTTCTAAATCCCTGATTTTCAGGGGTTGCTATTGGCCAAATCACTGATTTTCCGCTTGTAACAATCATCCCAGAGTTAATTTCAATATGTTCCCCACTCATGGAGTCATGGTCAGCTAATTTCAACATGGATGCTCCATTTGTCCTCCTGCAATCAATATAAAATATTCCTTTTCTTTCATTTTTCATACAAGTGTCATAGTCAAGTAGCTAGTTGGGACAAATCAGAACTCTGCCCAACAGTCAAATCATTTATTACAATCATAAAATTCAAAATTCGGAATAACCATAATTGGCAAAAATTTTCCAATTTCGGAATTTATTAAAACGGAAATAATTTTCTAGCACTTTTAGATTCTAAATTATTTTGTCCAATTTCTTTATTTTGGGGATGTCACATCCTTTCTCCCTTAAATAAAACAATGTCCTCAGTGTTCGTTCCTTTCCTGGAACAAGATTGGATGAGATTTCCTGAAGCCTCCCTCCAATTCCCAAGTGGCCTCCTCAGGACTGAAGTGCTTCCATTGCACCTTTACCTGAGCGACGACTCTGTTCTGAAGTGTTATTTCTCTCCAGTCCAGAATGTGTAGGGGTTCCACCTGGAACTTGCCTTCAGGTTCCAGCTGCACCAAGTTCCAATCAATCATATGAGTAGGGTCATGAATATGCTTTTTCAGCAATGAAACATGAAATACATTATGAATTCTTAGATTAGCTGGAAGTGCAAGTTGGTATGTTACGGGTCTAATTCGAGCTAGTATCTTGAAGGGCCCAGAAAACTTGGGTGCCAAATTGGCACAGTTCCCTAATTTCAACGAGATTTTTCAAGCTCTGACTTTCAAATAAACATGGTTTCCTTCTTGAAATTCCAAGTCTCGTCTTGTTTGGTTTGCGTAACTCTTCTGTCTATCATGTGCTTCCTTCAAGTTCTGTTGTACCTTTCTAACCATGTTCTCCATTTCTTGGAGCATTTCGGGTTCGACCATAAGTTTGTCAGTTGGGTTATCGCAGTTGATTGGCGTCGTACATTTTCTAGCGTACAGTATTTCAAAAGGGCTTAACTTAGTCGAAGTTTGGTACCCATTGTTATATGCAAATTCTACCAAGTGCAGATAGTCTTCCCACTTGTTCGGTTTTGTTCTAAAATACATGTAGAGCATATCCTCCATGATCTGGTTTGTCCTTTCGGTCTTTCCATCCATTTGTGGATGAAAACTTGTACTAAAATTCAAGTTAGTATTGAGCCCTGCAAACAATTCCTTCCAAAAGGCAAATGTGAATTTTACGTCTTTATGTGAAATCACCATTTTAGGAATACCATGCAGTCTAAAGATTTCTTTCATGAATATTTCAGGAATGTTTATAGCTTTAAAAGTAGACTTTATAGGAATAAAGTGTGCGGACTTACTGAGTTTATCTATAACAACCATGATAGAGTCATTTTGTTTTTGAGTTTTTGGCAAACCTGTTATGAAGTCGAGTGATATAGTCTCCCATTTCCATTCTAGTACTAGCAATGGCTGTAATAGGCCGGTTGGATGCTGGTGTTCAACCTTAACCTACTAGCAATCTTGGCACCTTGCCAAATACTCTGTTGTTTCTCCCTTCATACTAGGCCAATAAAATAGTTTTCTAAGTGTTGTTATCATTTTTTGGTAACCTGGGTGGCCAGAATACAGTTTCTTATGCACTTCGTCCAAGATCGTTAATTTTAACCCTGCTGAATCTGGTATGTAAAGTCTATTTTTAAATTGTAACAGTCCCTTCTCGTCCATACTTAGATTTGGTTTATCTGAGTTCACAATGTTGTTCGGTAATTCTGCCATTAATTTAGTATAGTTTTTGTCATCAATACCTCCTGCCTTTATTCTTTCCTCTAGATCACTTTCTTCCCTGCTGGTATTCATTTCAAATAACCCATGGATTCTTCTACTTAAGTCATCTGCTACCTTGTTTTCCTTTCCCTTGATATGTCTGACCTCGAAGTCGAATTCGCTAAAGAAAGATAACCACCTTGCCTGCCTTGCGTTAAGATCTAGTTGGTTGAACAAATATTTCACCTCGTTGTTGTCTGTTAATAATAGGAATCTTCTGGCCATTATGTAGTGTCGCCACATCTTTAGAGCGTTTATTATTGTTGCCAACTCCAATTCATGGGTGATGTAATTCCGCTCGTGTTCTTTTAATTTCCGAGACTCATAACAGATAACGTGTCCTTCCTGCGATAGGACACCACCTAGTCCTTCTTTACTTGCATCAACGCATACGGTGAAGTCTTTATTTGGGTCTAATACTTTCAATATGGGTATCGTTGTCAATAATTCCTTAAGTTTGTTGAAGCTGTCTTGACACTTCTCTGACCAATTAAACATGGTTCCTTTCTTTTGTAATGAGGTGATAGGGTAGGCTATCTTGGAAAACTCCTCTATAAACCGGCGGTAATATCTGGTGATTCCCATGAATGACCATATATCCACTACATATTTAGGTATCGACCATTCCCTAATGGATTTTGTCTTTTCTGAATCCACGGAAATTCTCTTTGCTGAAATTATATGTCCAAGGTATTGTATCTCTTTCTGGTAGAAGTCACACTTGTCGAAATTAGCATACAGTTTCTACATCCTTAACATTTGCAGCACTATTCGTAAGTGTTCCTCATGTTCCTCCTCCATCTTTGAATAAACTAGGATGTTGTCAATGAATACTACCACGAACTTGTCCAAGTACTCACTAAAAATACTATTCATTAAGCACATAAAAGTGGTTGGGGCATTAGTGAGTCCGACTGGAATGACTACAAACTCATAATGTCTGTATCTTGTCCAAAAAGTTGTTTTGTTTATGTCTTTATTTTTTATCCGAACTTGGTGATAACTGGATCATAAGTCAAGCTTTGAAAATATCTTGGCTCCCCCCACTTGATCGAATAGGTCATTTATCTTTGGTAAGGGGTATTTGTTCTTAATCATCATTTTGTTCAGTTGTCTATAGTCGATACATAATCTTAGAGTACCATCCTTCTTTTTCACAAAGAGGATTGGTGCTACCCAAGGTGAGACACTCGGTCTGATGTACTCTTTGTCCAACAACTATTGTAATTGTATTTTTAATTTTTTCAGTTCGGGTAGACTCATCCGGTAAGGCACCTTTGAGATAGGAACGGAACCAGGTAACAGATCTATGGAGAAGTCTATTTCCCTTCTAGGGGGTAATTCTGGTATCTCATCCACAAACATGTCTTTGAAATCACGTAGGACAACAAAGTCTTCCAACTTTGGCTTATTCTCCTTTATTGCTAGATTCGTGACTTGGATGGCATACACTTGGCATCCCTTTCTCATACATTTCTTTAGTTGCATCGCTGAAATTTGTCTAGCTGATACTGGTTTCGATATACCTTGGGTCGTCCTGGTAGTGTCGGAATCATCCTTATAACTAAGCATCTTTGTATAGAAATTTAATATTGCTTTGTGTCGTTCCAACCAGTCCATCGCAATAATCATATCGTAAGATCCTAATGGTAGGATGTTTAGATCGGTCTTTACACATTGACCATCTATGATGAATTCAAAATCCAAAACAAACTCCGCTACCTTTCTTTTAGTACTAGTCACTAATTGTACAAGCCATGATTTCACGTGCTTCAGTTTCTTAATTTGGTTTGACTCAACCACACTAAGTGTAATATAACTTAATGTAGCTCCAGGGTCAATTAAAACAGAAATTCGAGTATCATTGATTTTACCTTCAATTTCTACCACCGAGGATTGGTGGTCAGTTTGTCGATCATCTATGGCTGCATTTATCTGATGTAGGCTTCTGCCCACATCTCCCACTGTCGAGGCTTCCTGCAGATTATGAATAGCAGTTCTATTTGTTGAACTCAAACGTGGACAATTTCTCCTTAAATGAGTCTCTCTGCATTCCCAACACTTTAATAGCTCGTGGGGGTTGTCTCCAAACTTCTTCACTCCCAAGTTTACTAGTTTACCACTACCTTGTGTATTCGGATGGTTTGTGTGAAAGTCCTTTCTTGGAAAAAAAATTGTTGTATTCCGATGAGGAGCTGGCTGGTACCCCTTCTTCCGCTGGTTCATTCGCTCTTGTTTCTTATCTTTCGAAGCTTTGGGAAACTCCACCCACTATTTGTACTGATCGTAGCACATTCATGCTTTCCTGAATACTTCACTCACGGATTTGGGGTTGTCAAATTCTATTTTGTCCTTGTAGGACTGTGGTAGGCAACTTAGAAAACGCTGAATTTTTACTTTATCCTCTCTGATGTATGGTACGAACCTTAACAGTTCTAAAAACTTACTTATAAGGTCCTCCATTGTCATCTGTCCAAGTCGGAACTCGTATAATTCTTTTGTCTTTATTTCATAGTAACCTTCCGAAAGATATTGTTTCTTGAAGTACTTCTTAAAGTTAGACCATTCCAATTGTTTTTCCTTTAGGCCCTTCGCCAATTTCAGTTCTTCCTACCAAATGCTGGCCTTCCCTTTCAGATTGTAGATGGCCATTCTGACCTTCATGTTGTTGGAATAATTGTAGATCTGGAAGTATTTTTTGATTTCCAACAACCATGCTTCAGCTTCCCCTCCTGTCTTCGATTCTCCATCAAAGGTACCTTGTTTAATCTTTTTAATTTCTCCTTCGAGGTGGTCTACTTGTTTTCCTTTTCTTTCAGATTTAGTTTTTCCCTCAGCTGAAGGTGTCCATTTTGATGAACTATCTCCTTTTTTTGTTTCCGCCCTGGAGTTCTTGGAAGCCCTTTTGCTGACTTCTTCCTTGTGGTTATCATCCTTTGGGATTTTCTTGGTCACTATACTATGCAACAGGACTTCATTTATCACTTGTTATTCATGTTGTTCTTTTTTTAGTTTTTCATTGTCCGCTTTGAAAATCTGTAATTCAACAATAAGATTCTTCATTGTTTCTAACACTTTTGTGGGTGAACTTCCATCACTGTTTTGTCTTGTATCTCCAGGCGGTCCCTACTGCGGGTTTTCTCCCATCTTGATCTCTGCATCATCCTCATCTTCCATGATTAACAAAACAGAAATAGCTTTATGTTTGTAATCCATCAACTTTTGTTAGTTTTACATAAATAGAAAGATATCTATACTAAACAACTATTGTGGCCTTGTTCAGGTCTAGTGTTGTCACCTTTTTTCTCTGATACCATATGTAATGTACCTCAAAATTTACATACAATTTTTTTTTTTTTTTGGGAACATTGAATTGGTTTTGTATCCTTGAGGCCGTTCAATCACTTATCTATCTTAAGGTACATTCGTCTTACTACTTTCGTTCCTCTATCCTATTAACATAGGGTCGCTATTTCTTTTGGTAAAGTGTTACATGAGATAACATATCTATAATTAGGGACCATTTGTCTCATGGTAACTCAATACTATCCATTATCTTATTCCTAAGCCACTCTAAGACATTTAGTAATAACCACTTAGAGTCTTGCTATCCTATAATGCAAGGTTAGAGGTGTCAGGCCTATAGAAGAGCAATCCCTTAAGTGTAAGTAGCATTATATGATCTACAAAGAGAAAATTAATCTTATTCGGAAAACAAAGGTAAACTGGATTAACTTCGGCCACTAAAAATTACACCTTGAATTTATAGCGCGCAGAGGGTTAATCTATTACAGGTTAGGGATTATGATCATTGGCACACAACTCATTGGGTAACAACAAGGCCAATCATCTTGGTGTTTAATGCAGGGTAGTTGGATTTGACATGTAACAGTGTAGTGAGACCTTGCCTCGCCATCAATGGCCCTAGCTACCGATACAGGTGGAAGGAAACTAAGCCTTAAAGGCCTGTCTGTAAATTTAATACACCTAGGGAAATGTCTAATCGACAAAGAGCTCGGCTGGCGTGCCTCCAAGGAAACGTTGACACCTTCTCCACAATCACATGGCCTATGTATGAGATCCTTCTCTCCTTTCACTCCATTCAGAGGTTACTCCTGTGCCTTTCACTCTCATTCGGCTTTTGGTTTCGGTGAGAGAGGATTCACCATCTCAGGCCATTCCGTTCGTACCCTGGTTCTAGTTTCTTTTTGTGAAGGATAGAAAAAAATTCATAGACCAAAACCTTTGTTGGCTCAAGTCTCATGGCCGAGGTACATGGTTCAGTCTCTGTGCTAAGTGCGTGGAGGTTATTGGTGGTGCTTTTCGATATTCGTTTTGTGTGGTAAGTTTTACCTTCGATTCTCTTTTTATTTACGTTTTTAAAACATTCTGCCTTGTCTGTGGTTCTGTGCACATCTCTGTTCTTTGGTAGTGTCTTCTTCCTTTCGAGGGTACTGTGTTAGGAAAAATAAAAAGAGTCGGGTTCTGTTTTGTAAGGGTTTTGACTCCTATTCTAGTTTATCCCTGCTACTACACAATACGACCTATCGGCTCTGAGCCATTACTCGTATATGACGTCGAGAAATTATTCGGTTAAACCCCTTGCTACTATTCCTTGTTCTCCTCCGTTGGATAGTCCATTATACCCTTGTTATTTTTGTGTCTTTGTTCAGTTAAACCCGTGTTATTGACTTCTGGTCTCCTCTGTTGGATAGTCCATTAAATTCTTGTTATTGTTTTCCTAGTCTTCTATGGCTAGATTTAGTGTTAACTGGTAGCATCGATTTAGAAGTGAAGTTCTTCCCATTTGATGAACGCGTTTAATCTCTTCTGTTAAGTTGAATGCATGAATGTTTATGTTTACCATGCATAGTTTTTATGCCTTTTATTCTTTCTGTTATTCCTATATTATCCCTTCGGATTATATACTGGTATCTATTGCTAATGATGGGCCCTTGGATGTGCGAGGGTACCCATCAAGGAGGAACAAAAACTCTTTCCCCTCTCGGTCCGGGTGATGTAGAGCGATGAAAGGAGGCATAAATCCTCTGCTTCAGTTAAGTATACAATAGGTCCTTTTATAGCCATTTCCTATTCTGTAATTTAAATACCTTATCCTGTTTGGTTATATTTTAATCCTTTTCTTACTTCTGTGTAAGTGTAGGCATGCTGAAGCATGGGTACGCTCTCCTCGCTTCATCAAAAGGTATTCGAGTTCCTACGCAATTTCTCAGTTATCTGTCATGATTCAAACCCCACTGAGAGGTTAATTTCAAGTTCTGGGGTACACCCCGAGTTGTATAAAAGGATTTCTTGTATATCGAACCATCGCATAATGTGCGCCTAGTTGGGCTTTGGTAACTAGACCGTCGATTGTTAAAAAATTTCAATGCTCATTATATCGTGTGTACTAGATCTGTTGGGGTTTGGAACTCTGAAGTATTCTCCTCTGCATAATATAAATTTGGTTTTCTGTTCGGCTATCATAGTTATTTTGTTCCGGAATCGAATCTCATTACTGGATGTATAACCCTTTCCGAACCAAATCAGCCATCCATAGTGATTAGGCCTAGGGTTGGTTCTTTCCTAGATTTAATATAGTTGTTTTGTTTATGTTCCAATGGAAGAAGTAACTGGTTTCAGTTTCACACATCACAATTCATTTACATTCTGTTCTTCAGTTATAAATGTTGAATAACCTTTATCGATCTGCTTACCCATGGAAAATATAGCTTCAGTGTTAGTTTGTATTCACGCCTCGTATGTTGTCTACCTTTTGTGTCAATTATCATGATCCAGTATGTCCTTAACGGTATGCTCACCAATGAAATAGATAGCTTCAATGCAATTCTGGAACTACTCACTGTGTACTATTTTCCTTATGTTTCTGTTATCGTTTATTGTATAAGTTCCTTATAGATCTGTGCACCAGGAGGTTTGATGGTCATCATTATTCATTTATGATTCGTGCTTTATTACCTTATGTTTCTATTATCATTATTTAAAGGTCTCTATATGACTCTCTGGGTTATGTAACAAGGAATATTTTATCCTCTGTTCTTGATTTATAATGATTAAAACCTCTATGGGTCTACTCACATGAACAAGAAATAGTATTGTCATACGTCATAACCTATGGTTAAACATTTTCTTACAGGGTCATCCCTTACTGTTGTATCTATCTCAATTTATGCATGTAATACATATATCTATAAGGTCTACCTGTAATGGGGTCCGATGAGTATTTTATTTTCTTGGAACTAAAATTTTCCTCTTATAAGTTTATCTATTCCCTAAATGCTATTGGATTTTGGTATGGGCAGTTTACTTAGTGACATTCCTCCTCTGGTGCAGAATGTCCATTATACTATATAACTGTATATATATTTTCAGTGACTATACTGGTTTATATGTCGGTCGATTAGTACTTCACTGTTGTAGAGTATACTTGTTGGATTTATGAATGTATGTTTAGTCGCAAAGGTTCATTGTTTATTAGTAGCATCCACAGGAAAACTAAAATAAGACAATCTGTTATGGGATTTGTAACTATTATAGAATTCCTTTGTTGTTAATATATTCCAGAAATATTAATAATTTACCCAGTATTAAATCTAAATAAAAGGTACAATTCCAGCCAATCATTCGAGAGTAAACAGTTAGATCTTTCCCACAGCATTCGACCAGAACAAAATCATATATAAAAGTAAGATGGATTTCAATACATAATCATTAGACTAGAACAAGGTAGAGTTACATATCTGAACCAGATTTTATGGGAAGACGAAGGGAGCAGCCACGTTCCTCCCAAGCATAGAACATGGCAGCCAATGTACTTGCCCGGCTCACCCCCTAGCTTGACCATGAATCCATGTGGGCGAATTGAAATCTCCTCTCCAGCAATGTCCTTTGAATATCTACGGTATTCCCCTTGCCTCACACTAACACAGTAGTGTTCATAACAGCAAGAAAAAAAATTCTTAATTGTTTTCCCCAGCATACTTGGCAGCGTCCTGCCTCCTCACATATGCTCTTTTATTAGTTTGCCTAGGAGTTTTTCCCTCTCTTGGGGAATTTTTGCAGCCTTTTAAATCCCTGATTTTTCAGGGGCTTCTATTGGCCAAATCATTGATTTGCCACTTGTATCAATCAGCCTAGAGTTAATTTCAATATGTTCCCCACTCATGGAGTCATGGTCAGCTAATTTCAACATGGCTTCTCCATTTGTCCTCCTGCAATCAATATAAAATATTTCTTTTCTTTCCTTTTTTATACAAGTGTCATAGTCAAGTAGCTAGTGGGGACAAATCAGAACTCTGCCCAACAGTCAAATCATTTATTACAATCATAAAATTCGAAATTCGGAATTGCCATAATTGGCAAAAATTTTCCAATTTTGGAATTTATTAAAATGGAAATAATTTTCCAGCACTTTTAGATTCTAAATTATTTTGTCCAATTTCTTTATTTTGGGGATGTCACATGTGGTGTATAGGTTGGCCTTCACTTCAAAATATCTCAAGTTAATTCTACAGTTTGTAACCCTTCCTCCAACCTTTTGTTTGGCAACCGTAGCCCTCTCTAAGTATCCCAACTCGTCATGCTCAACTTCCTTTACCTTAATTTTCTTTATTGCTACACTAGAAATAAATCTCTTTATAGCACCTGGATCTATCAAAATCGTAAAAGTTTTGTCAACAATTGTACTTGACGTCTTGAGCACATAGGACTAGTGCTCGACCTGGAGATTATTCACTGTTGAATGAATCCTGTGGGCCTTGCCCAAATATCCAATTGTAGTGTGTCATGTTGATCTGGACGCTCTGGCCTTCTCAGTTGGACAGTCTCATTGGTAATGTGGCTCTCCACATGTCCAACATCCAGTCTTCATTCCAATACTCCTGGTCCCCGAAGAAAAAGTTGTTGGCCTACCCACCTAAGATCTTGGTCTCTTATGTTGAACATGCCTAAATTGTTGATGTTGTGGGCGATGTTAATGTTGATGCAGTGGTCCTCTATAGGGAGTCCCCTGCTGAGGAGTCGGTTGTCGTGGTGTTGTGCACATGGTTCCTCTAGACGTATCTCAATACCCTGATTTTTTTTTGGCTAGTGTCTAATTCTGCTACACTCTTGAGGTCGTTTGTCCAGTTCATCTTGCAGGAGTCCTTCCCTGACCCCCACTAGTTAAGTCTTCCTTAGCTATGCGGGCCTTCTAGATTTCATTGTGCAACGTCTGAGGAATTACGATGCTCACCTTCACACGAATGTTGAAGTTAAGGTTGAATACAAACTTGTTGACCTTCAACTTCTCTGTGTTCAGATGTGGGGCATAACGAAGTATCTTCATGAACATGGAATCATACTTCGACACCATATGACCACCATGTCCTAAGGAGTTGAACTCATTTAGTTGGCACTTAATGAAGTCCTCTAACAAATAGCTCTCCTGGAACCGCTCTACAAACAGTTCCCATGACACGTCTTCGAAGGCCATGTTTAGTTGAGGTAGGAGGATATTCCACCATAGAAGAGAACCCCCCTTCAGTTGAAATACCTCCATGCAAACCTTCATGTTGGAGATGTAGTCACGAAGTGCAAAGCACATCGCCATGTTCTCCAACCATGCCTCAACGGCTGAGTCGTCTGTGGAACCCATGAACTCGAAAAACTTCACCTTTTCGAGTTCTCTATGAATGTTACAACTACATGTTGGAGTGCATTACGAACCCTCATTGGGTACATACGCTTTGGCATCATCCCTATCTAGTCAGTTAATCAAGGCCTCTGACATCCTATGAAAGGACCTCATCAAGCCAACCACATCTCCCACTGCAACCTATGAAATGACATTCTATTGGAGGTGTCACACCTACCCCCTTATCACCATGTTGTCTACCTTCACGACGTCATGTAACCATGATTACTTGCATGGAAAAATTTTAAATTTTAATTAGCGATAACATTTAAGTCATAATTTTAACATAGGGGAAGGTCTAATGGTCCAAATTCACAGGGTTGAACCCTCTCTCATACCATATGTAATGACCCATCGTTACGACAATAATTAATGGGTACAAAAAGAGGTAAAAATAAATTGCATTAGGAAATTATAACGTCACCACATAATTAATAGCAACAACATCGAAACATTGTCCTAATTAATAATGACACATAATCTATGTATTAACATAATTAATAGCGGCACATAATCAATGCATTGACATAATTAATAACAACACATAATCGACACATCATCATAATAAATAAAGACACATAATCAACACATCATGATCAACAAAAGAAACATCGCTACTATTCAATCAACATATCTCAAGTGATAATATAAGCAAACTACCCGCCCAACCTATCCTACATGGTTAGGACCTCCAAGACACATAAGCAATGCTCAAGTCTAAGATTCATTTGATTGATTTTGGCCACTTAAGGTCATGACTAGCGATTGTTCTGAAGAACAAGGAGGTATCTAAATCACATTAATCAATCATAATCAAAATTCCAGACTAGTATCATTAATCATAACTAAACATCTTTTCATCAGTGCAAGGAATAATCGATTTTACTCAATTCATCATTCATCATTAAATAATTGCAATTAAGTCAGAAAATAAGAACTAAGGATTTTAAAAATCTACGAAAGCATAAGTAAGATCCCATCACTAGGTAGAGATCTATTTACACCCATCTTTTGAACCTCACCTAAGTTAAGTTCATCTATATCAAGAATCATTTATTGATTACATCGAACTACTATATCAAGTACCATTGTTATGTAGCGCAACTAAATAAATATACTTTTAAATGACTTATTCTAATTAAGATTTCAATATTAAATTCCATGGCCAATTAGAAGTTAACGTAAGGAGATCACACTTAATAATGATTTGTTAGAAGAAAGGGCTGCCTAAAAATCCATTAAGAATTTAAAAGATCATCACCCATCGAGCCATAATGAGATAACTCCCCTACCAACTTACATATCATATATAATGATTTTAAGGAAGATGAAGTCTTAAATGAACAATACCAATAAGAACTCAATTCTGACGTAAATCCATTTAAAGAATTAAAGAACGACCTAACACTAATTAAGTAACCCAAGACAATTTACAATTCCAATGGAAAAAATTCAGGAAGACCCAGACTTATCTTAATCATAAACAAGGATTTCTAGTGAATCTTAAAAATCCCCTACTATTAAAAGATCATGTCATAATAAATAATAAGCAACGACTTCAAGTTACCCAACTTATACTTAAGAAGGAACTAGACGATGATCTATTATGAAAGAAATTAATTAGGTCAATCGACCTTACATTAAGCTATACATTGAAGAAGATTAGCAAACAACCATTATGTAAAGGATTATATATGCCAACTATCCTATCCAAAGGTAAGGACAAAAACCGATTTCGTAATAATAAATTAGACAAGTCCAATATGATAGTCAACTAAAATTTTAACAAGTGGGAGGATCCTTACAGGGAGGCCATTTCTCCTCATTTAGGTTAAGCCACAGATTCACAAATCACTGCGCAACCAGGGTGAACAACAAGACACCCAAGCGTTCTGCAATTAGGTGAAAGGATAACGCACGAGAATCCTCAACCATCGGGATTCTGGGCTAAAATCCTGCCCCAAATCTGGCAATTGCATTTCTGATGTTGCATTCAATTCGAGCAGCAAGGACCGAATCCATTAAATGCGTGAGTTTAAGGGAAAGGATACATATTAATACGGAGAGTAATTAGATGCGAATCTTAGCTAAGGGTTAGTTGGGCAAACAAGAGTCGGTTTCAATTAATTCTAAGTGATCCCAAGGATCCAGGCGAACTAGGTGGTAAGGGTGAATATCAGGACGCCAATGATGTTTCAATGAACAATAATTGATAACGGTTACGTTTTCAGATTATCCAAGCCAAAACGCAGAGTGACCCGGTCTCATTCTGGCGATGGATCCGGTGGTAAGTCTTGTCGTTGGGAATAGTTCATCAGACAGCAAGGAGAGTTTCGTGAAGTACTCAATTTTAAAAGGGAAGAAGAAAATGACCCCGGAAAGTGCAGGATGACCGAATTATTGTTGTGACTACAATTGCGTTTTCAGAATAAGTTGACATGCAGGTCCGAAGGTGATCACAAAGAAAAACGGAAATCTCACGAAGGACAAGGCGACAAGGAGATCCCGCAACGTATCCTAATCCCGACTCTGGGTTAATCGTTCCCTTGAATTCCAAGCATCAAAAATTGAATATGATAAAGTGAGAAACAGAGAATACAGAGTAAGAGCAGAGCAGATGTAGAATTATGTATATTAGGATTGCAAGTAAAAGAGTACATGAGAGGAGGGAAAATAGCTGAGCTAAATAGGTTCAAGCAAATCAAGAACATAAGAAAATGATAGTACAGCTGGCTAGGACAGCTGGCAGTGTACAGTCAGACTGTTGAGGTTACATTATATTTAACACTCCTTCTTAAACTCAACAGTTACAACCATCAGCACCCCAAGTGTTGTCTCTGAAAATAAAATAAAAACGGATTTTTCCAGTGGCTTTGTGAAGATATCTGCGAGCTGATCTCGAGAGCCACAAAATTGAAGTGCAATATCACCAGTATTGACTAGTTCACGGATGAAGTGAAAGTGAGTGTCAATGTGTTTTCTTTTCTTGTGAAACACATGATTTTTGGATAGAGCAATTGTTGAGGTGTTGTCACAGAAGATAGGAGTTGGATCTTTTACTGTATGTGACATATCTTTCAATATCTTTTTCTGTATGTGACATATCTTTCAATATTCTTCTCAGCCACACAGCTTGACAGGAAGCTGAGGTAGCAACGATATACTCTGCCTCTGCAGAAGATATGGATACAATTGGCTGCTTCTTTGATGCCCATGAAATCAGGTTCGTGCCCAGGTGAAAAGCATGTCCTGAGGTGTTTTTCCTGTCATCTAGGCTGCCTGCAAAATCACTATCTGTGTAACCAGAGAGTTGATTATTATCAGTTTTAGTGTACCATAAGCCAAAATTGAGAGTTCCTGCAACATATCTCAGAATCAATTTCGCCATCTTCCAGTGAGAATCTTTGGGGGATTCCATGTATCTGGAAACAAGGCTAGCTGTATACATAATATCAGGCCTAGTTGTTGTAAGATACAACAAACTGCCTACTAAAATTTTGTATAGGGTAGGGTCCACTATAGGGCCTTCATCTTTCTTGCTCAATTTTGTGCCTAGGGGTATACGGGTTTCTACTAGATTGCATTCTTCCATGCAAAATCTTTTGATGATGTTTGCTGCATACTTTTTCTAACAGACAAAAATTCCTTTGGTTGATTGATCAACCTCAATCTCCAAAAAATATTTCATTATGCGAAGATCTGTCATCTCAAACTCAGATTGGATGGCATGTATAAAATTGGTTAACTCAAGATTTCCAGTATATATCATCTCATCAACATATAAACATACAATCAAAATTTTACCATGTTGATCTGTTTTGGTGTAAAGAGTTGGCTCATTTTGTCTTCTGTTGAAACCACTTTTGATCACATAAGTGTCAATTATGTTGTACTAAGCTCTTGGAGCTTTCTTTAAACCATACAAGGCTTTCTTCAACCGATATACTTTGGCTGGTTGTTCTTGGACTTCAAATCCAGGTGGTTGATCGACATAAACTTCTTCTTCTAAGAACCCATTCAAGAAAGTTGACTTGACATCCATCTGGTATACTTGTCATTTTTGTTGAGATGCTATGGCCAATAGAGTCCTTACGATGTATAATCGTGCTACTGGAGCAAAAGTTTCACCATAATCAGTTCCTGGTTGTTGTGAGAATTCTTTGGCAACAAGTCTTGCCTTGTGTTTTTCAATCTGCCCGTTTTCATTGAGTTTAGTTTTTTAAACCCACTTGACACTAACACTCTTCTTGTGTCTGGGAAAATCAACAAGATCCCATGTCTTGTTCTTCTCAATGGAGTCAATTTCTTGGTTCATGGCTTGAACCTAATGTGGCTCCTTAGTTGCTTCTTTAAAAGATGTAGGTTGACATGACATTAAGGCAAAAAGATTGTGTTGTTCAATGTCATACAACTGTTGATGGATTTCTCTCAAACTTTGAGTTCTCTGATTTTGAAGTTCAGAGCATGAGTCTTTGCTTGAAGTTGAGTTATTCTAAGAGTTTTCAGGCCATCCTTGTACGCTGAAATCTTGGAAGAGCAGGTTGAGGTATTGGCAGTCCTAAATTTTCTAAGTTTTCAGGACTTGGCAGCAATGGATTTTGACTGTCCATTTACTGATTTTTAGATTCGTTCCAGAGTTGATTTTCCAGAAATTTTACATCTCTGCTGAGAATTAGTTTCTTTGAGATTGGATTGTAAAGTTTGTAAGCTTTAGATGTTTCATTGTATCCAGTAAAGATACATTTCTCACTTCTATCATCTAGTTTCTTCCTTAATTCAGAAGGTATGTGAGCGTATGCTATGCATCCAAATGTCCTTCGATGAGCAACATTTATCTTTGTCCCACTCCATTCTTCTTGAGGGACTTTCATCTTTAGACTTGTGGTTGGAGATCTATTGAAGAGATAAGTTGAGCATGCTACTACTTCAGCACAAAAAGTATTTGATAAACATTTCTCTTTGAGTAGGCTTCTTGACATGTTCATTATTATCTGGTTTTTCCATTTAGCCACTCCATTCTATTGTGGATTATATCTTATTGTAGTTTGCATTATAATGCCTTGTGATTTGCAGAAATTTGCAAATTTGTTGGAGTTGTATTCTCCTCCTCCATCGGACCTGAGTGCTTTTATATATTTGTCACTCTGTTTTTCAGCTTCTGCTTTGAATTCTTTGAATTTTGCAAAAGTGTGAGACTTGTGTCTGAAAAAATAGATCCAGGTTTTCCTGCTAAAGTCATCAATAAACGTAAGAAAATAAAAGCTACCACTGATTTACTTTATTTGCATTGGTCCACATAGGTCAATGTCAACAAGTTTGAGATGTTTTTTGGCTTGAGTATAGGACTGTAGAAAACTAGTTCTCTTATGTTTTCCAAGTATGCAAGACTCACATGGGGAATTTTTCTCTTTGAAGATAGGAAGACCTTTGACCATGGAGTGCTTCTATAGAAGACTAAGCTCTGAAAGGGTAGATGTGCAAATGTTGTATGCCAAACTATAGTTTCATTGGGGGTGGATGCACTTCGTGCATATGTTTGAATCAGATTTGCAGTTTCGAGGGTAAGGGAAAACATCATATTCTGAGTCATGTGGATTTCAAAAATCAATTTTCTACTCGAGGTTTAATCATATATCTTGCAAAAAGTTCGCTCAAAAAGTAACTTATAACCATGTTCAATGAGTTGTCCTACACTTAGCAGATTATGTTTCAGATCTGGAACATGATAGACATTGTTTATGTCCTTCTTTACATTTTGTTTAGTAAGAATAGGTACAGTTCTTTTACCTTGAACTTTGACTAAGGTATCATTTCCAAGTGTAATATCTAATGAGATTGAAGAATCAATGCATGAAAGTAAATCTTTGTTACCTGTCATGTGATTGCTACATCCACTGTCCAACAACCAGAGATCTTTAGGTTTTTCTTCAATCTTGTGGCATGAGAGAAACATACCTCCTGAGGTTTCTCCCGTATGACTTGACACATGTGATCTGCCTGAGAGTTGATCTTCTTGCTTCTTCCTGCATTCAAATTCATAGTGCCCATACTTTTTTCAGTAATAGCATTGTATGCTTGATTTTTCATTTGACCTTCTCCCTCTGCCTCTTTGAGGATGGAAATTCTGATTCTGGTGTTGTTGTCTGTGACCTTGGAAATTTTGATTCGGATTCTGTTGTCTGTTACCTCAACTTGAGTGTTGGTTACTTATTATGCTCCATCTTCCTTGGAGACCTCTGCCTCTTCCTCTGGCTCTCCCTCTACTGAAGGAGAATTGAGTTTTGAAGGCATTGGCAATTGACTCATCTATGAGATGAAATCTGGTCTCATGTGTCAACAAGGAACCAATTAGTTCATCTATTAAGAAACGTGACAGATCCTTAGATTCAAGGATTGTTGTAACAACCATGTCAAATTTTTTTGGTAAACTTCTGAGGACTTTCTCAACAATGCGTTGATCAGTGATGGCTTCACCAGTCAATCTGATCTGGTTCACGATTCCCATGACTCTGGTCATAAACTGATCCACATTTTCAGACTCTGTCATTCTTAAAGTATCGAATTGCGTCCTCAAGGTCTGTAGTTTGACTGTTTTGACCCTGTCATTTCCTTGGTAGGATGATTTAAGGATGTCCCAGGCCTGTTTTTAAGCACCAATGCCTGTGGTTTTTGAGAAAATCGAGTCATCCGCTGAATTTTGAATCCATAATTTGGCTTTATTCTCTCTGTTCCTCTGAGTTTCCTGAGCAGTTCTCTGATGGTTTGTCATGGCGGAAAGGTCTGCTGGATCTGGTTCCACATATCCAATATCCACTAGATCCCAACACTCTTGTTCTTGTAAGAAGGATCTTATTCGAAGAGACCAAAACTCATAATTCTTTCCAAGAAGAATCGAAAAATGAGTTGCTCCTAAATTTCTAGACGTGGCCATCTTTAAAGAATTTAACAAAACTGGAAAAAAAAATCAAAAAATTTTGTGTTTACCTGTTTCCTGCGCGGTTCGGGATTTCGGATCTTTGCGATTCAAGATTTCGTGACTTTCGACTTCGCAAGCTCTGATTTTTCAAGTCTCTCTTCAACCTTTCGTACTTCGAGAGTTCGGGACTCATGTATACGAGTCTTCGAATTTCTTGTCTCTCCAACTCCGGGTCGCCAAAACGCCGAAAAAAGTTCTTAACAACCCTGTATTAGCCCTTAGCCTCCGTTTATGTGACCACGACCAGTGACCACGGACCTAGTAGTTCAGGTGCTACCGGCTTTTCATGATTCGTGGAATTGCGATGCAAGCACTTCGCCTATTCTTTGTCCCTCAATATGCCAAAATTTGAAATATCCTGGCGCGTATTCCTCTCGAACACCTTTTCGGGATTTTGCGATTCAGGACTTCACGATGCAGGCACTCTGTCAGTTCTCTGTCCCTCAATATGCCAAAACCCAAAATATTATCTTGGCACCTATTCCGCTCGAATTCCTTTTCGGGATTTCGCGATTCGGGACTTCGGGAGTTTGGCTACAATGATCTTGGGTCCTTCGAACTCCCGGTGTACGAAATGCTGAAATATCCCCTGCTCATTCAATCGTGACTTCTTCTTTCATGATTTCGGGAGTCAAGACTTCTTGTCTCACAACTCCTTCCTCCTTGATCTCCCAGTAGCCGAATCTCGTAGATTTAGATCTCCTTTCAGGATTTCAGGAGTCGAGACTTCTTGTCTCACGACTCCTACCTCCTTGATATCCCAGTAGCCGAACTCCGGGTAGATCTAGATCTTTGACACCTGTCCGCCAAAAATGGATGGCTCATGATCATTTCAGGATTTCGCGGGTTGCGAAGTCAAAGGAATCCACTTCCTTCTGCTTAGATGAGGTTTAAACCTCGCACACCTTTCTTGGATCCGACGGCTCACAGACCTTGGTGCTAGATCTGACGGTTCAAATATTTCTTCCTTTACTTTGATCTAGCGGCTCTGAGGCCACTGCGATCCAGATCTAACGGTCTAGATTCCTTTGGGATTTAGGGAATCAAGACTTCACGAGGCAACGACTTCACGACCCCTTGCTACTCCAAGTCTCGAACTCCGAAATACCGAAATTTCACCCTATGATTTCGGGATTTTGTAATTCGGTTGTTCTCCTGTGCGCTCTAGAGGACTAAACCTCGTCTACTTTCTCACGGATCCGATGGCTATCGGTCCTCTGCACTAAATCTAACGGCTGAAAATCTTCTTCCTTTTTTGCACGCTCCTCTTCTTTTCTGAGCTCGATTAACGCCTCAGATCTGTTAGCATGACCGATCTTACGGCTGCGTCTGCTCCTTCTTGGCTTCTTTAGCGTGTTCTTTGCTACTTTTGCAAAGAGTTTCTCCTGAAGCAGGAAATTCATGAATCTTTCACGAGTTCTTTAAATCTTTCTGCCCTCTCCAACAATCTTTCATGAATTTGAAAGAATTTCCTGAATTCTTTAAGTGTTTCTGCCTTTTGCAGCAATCTTTCACGAATTTGAAAGAATTTCCCAAATTCTTTAAGTGTTTCTGACTTTTGCAACTCTGACACCTCAATCTTTTGAGCATATTGCACTTTGCTACCTTGTGTGTGCTTTCTACGACGATCTTCTGAGCAGATGGAAAACTATGAATTTCTCTCCAGGCCTTGTGAAGAATCTCGCATCCTATGCTCTCGTTCATAGTGTAAACTTTGTGCTATTGAGGATCTGGTTGCTCTCCAAGCTGTGTGAAGAGGCTTACTACTGAAGCTCTGATACCATAATAAAGTGAGAAGCAGAAAATATAGAGCAAGAGCAGAGCAAAAGTAGAATTCTATATATTAGGATTGCAAGTAAAAGAGTACATGAGAAGAGGGAAAATAGCTGAGCTAAATAGGCTCAAGAAAATCAGGAATATAAGAAAATGATAGTACATCTATCCAGGACAACTGGCAGTGTACAGTCAGACTGTTGAGGTTACATTATATTTAATAGAATAGAGTTTAATTAGGTAACAATGGTCAGAGTTATCACACCAACCCAAGACACACACGGGAATCAATTGTTAAAAAGACGGAGGCTATACATAGGTGCGTCTTCACTCCTTCGTGGTGGATGGTTTACAAGATTTACCCCATAGGATCGAACAACCTCAATATAATTTTTTTATAAACCACGAGTTCTCTACCAAAACAATTCATCTCAATGCACATATGAAGCCAACAACCCGTATAGCAACATCATCGATTAGAAATTGCTATAAAACATGCAAGCACGTCTCTTGGAGTCCCCACGAAGTTGTTCGAGACAATCAAGAGAAAACTCAAAAGGTTTTTATTATTACACTTTTCTCCTTCTACGCATACCCAGGTCATCGACAATTAGATCGAAGGCCAACATGTATATTTAGTCCCAAATTCAGTAGCAATGCGATTTCCTGAGTCTAATACAAGGAACTCATTTTAATCTTACACAAAAACCCCCCAACATCATGAGGAATCGATATCAGACATTCAATCACAGTAGGGAACCAAATTGGGTTAAAGTGAAATGTGGTTGAATAAATTCCAATACTTGGACTGAGAAAGTAAATGACAGTAATACCAGAAAATCATTTTAATCTTACACAAAAACCATCCAACATCATGACAAATCAATATCAAACATTCAATCATAGTTTTGGGCTATTTACAAGAACTATATACTATAATAAAATATTAACACAAGTACAATTACAACTCAAATAAGAATATTGCAACTGACGAAGGCGGCCCTGAAGATGTTCTTCACAAACTGACGCTCCTCCTTTTTTCTGGCTCACTAATCATTGAGACTTCACTGGTACCTACCAGCCAATGATAGGAGTACTCTTCTTCCCCCTTATCCCCTGAGATGCAAAGGGGCCACACAAACAAAACCATAAATACTCTATCTCTAAGCTTGCCTTGCAACGTAAATCCACCACTCTATCTCAAGCTTAGTATCCCAACTCTCACAAGTAAAACCAGTCAAAAATAATTCAGCAGCTTAACTTTACCCATAACCATTGTCCCTCATTACCATCTTTGACCATTTTCTTTATCGGAATTTTCTAACTAACACATCCCCACTTGCAAAAATTATTTTCTTTTTAATTAAATAATTTAGAATTATTCCTCCTCACACTTGTCACCCTTTCCCTAGCTGCACAAGTAATTCCATATTTTATTTTAATTAAAAGTCAATTTCCCTCACAATTCCCAATTGCACTCCTTAAATCACTCCTAGTTGTCTCTTTATTCCCCATATTTTTAAAATATGAATCTTCTTCTAGTTAAACTAGTGGTAGTTAGACTCTAGATACCATTCTATGAGTACACATATTCTCTCATCTTTATTCATTTCTTATCTTAAATTCCAATTTGGTTTTTCTTGTACACACATGTATTAAATCAAATCTTTAGGTTTATTTCATTCTACTTAATCCTTAAATTGATTTACCTCATTCCTTTTTATTTTAGTTAATAATTTAGTTTAGTCTCCTTACAAGAACTTAGACTTAGGATTAATTTTTTTTTGAATAGGATTAGACTTTCATTTGAGATAAATACAATTAATAAATTCATTCTTTAATTAATTACTTAAATCTGGCAAAGCCTAAAGACTTTCTTTTTAAGGTTTAATTATTCTCTCAAGGTTCTCTAGGCCACCTAGATTCATTGACTCAAGTTTTGTTTATGCGACATGCCCTTCAAGATGCAACTTCGTGCTCCAAGGGTTCCATTAACCCTTGACTAGTTTTGGAACTTGTCCAACCCTTGGAGTCAACACTCCATTTAGGCGACCTTGTGAGAGAATAAGGACTTCTAAAGAATATAGACTCTGCCTTATTGCACGACCCTTAGAATCTTCATGAGTGATTGTCTCATTCTTCCCTCATGACATCATGGACCTCTCAAAATAGGTAATCATTAACCTACAATTTGAGCCACGACGGAGTGCTAATACGCTGTGACAGGGACATTGCCACACCTATCCCTCAATATCTAGTTTATGTGCATAGCCCCTTTACTCCTTATGTGAGTCAGATTAACAAGCATTTGTCAGCCTACATCCATCGACGAAACAATGTCAATGATCCATATACAAAATCATAATATAATCGACCATATGTCACATATGCATAAATGAAATACTCAAACCAATACAATCCACTCCCTGACTCAATCTAGAGTCCAAGGGGGTCCATTGATGCCATAGGCATCCACAATATGTTAAGTGTCCTCCACACTTAGGGAAAACTTGTCAATAGCATATGTGAATATGTATATATCAAATAACGTTAAATCACAACCATCAACACCATCATAAAAATCCATAAGTGAAACAAATAACCATGTACTATAACCGGATCACTTGCACGCAAGTGTCCTCAAAACATAATTCGATAACACGTGCTCGAAAGATTACTATGTTACAGATATACCTACCAACACTCTCGAGGCATGACACTATAGAGGAGAACCCACTATGGGCTTGCTACTTTAGATGGTTTCACATGGAAAGGTAAGGGGTTGCATACCCATCACTCTTCTCCACTACTAAGGGGCTCAAGGTGCCATTACTCCCCTAGTAGTTGTGCCTTGGGTCTCTTTTTCATTTTTTTACTTTGTGGTTTACTCCCGACGACTAATAGTAGTGTCTGTCTCTGTGGAGAATTGTAGCATTGGTTCTCTCACAAGGTTTCCCATAGGAACAGTACGTAACTTTTCTAATGCTTACGTTATCTATGCAATGTATTGTTTATGAAAACTCGTTCTCTCTATAGTGTATTCTTTATTCAAAAATGTTCTTTGTGCAATGGGTTCCTTATCTGAGGTATTCCTTGTGCAATATAATTTTCATGCAAACGTTCTCTGTGAAATGTATTATTTATGCTAGGCGTTCTCTATGCAATGTATTAAAATGTTCTCTGTGCAATGTATTATTTATGCAAACGTTCTATGTGCATTCTATTATTTATTCCAAAACATTCTCTATGCAATGTATTATTTATGCCAAAATTTTATTTGTGCAAGGCGTTCCTTATGCAAGGTGTTCTTTGTGCAATGTGTTCCTTATGTGAGACGTTCTCTGTGAAATGTATTCTTTATGAAAAATTTCTCTGTGCAATTCGTTCCAGGCTCTGTCGTGTTAAGGATTTTCATTCGCGAGTAACTGTATCACTTAGTTTTATGGGGTTACTATGTTTCTTTTCTACTATCTATCATTCTTCAAACTCGTAATCCTTCGAGGCTCCTTCCTAGTCCATCCGTGGTTGGAGTCGTCATTTCCAAAGAATAAAACCTACGCAAAATTCTAGTTTGGTTTCAAGTATGTATAGAGGTCGTTACACCCGCGTCCCTTGTATGGAGGTTACAGTGTAAGAAAATAACATGCATATTTAGAGGTCTATCAAGCAAACACTATGTAATGGTCATTGCCAAATAGTCCTATATTTGCATTCCATCATTTGGACATAATATTCGAAGCTTCATACACATAAAGGATTTGTTACAGACTTCAATTAATTTAAACTTTGTATGTAAAATTCATAATGATACTCTGTATTTTTATATGGCATGGTTAAAATCTCTTGTTCGTTGAAAATAGCAGCAATACTCCGTGTATGTATTCATTGGTTATAGAATATCTCTGTCCAGAAGAAAAATTTCTTTGTCACTATTAAAACACACACAACCATTCGACAACGTCTTCGATTGTTCGTTATTGTTCAAATATGTCTACATAAAATTAGGGAGTGCTCGCCTTTGACAACTCTGGTCTTAAAATAAGATCTTCTTGTTTTATTACATACTATAACTTATACTTGCATGCATTCCCACATCACCTCGTGAAAGACGAGGCGAGAAATTCACATGGTTTTTGATACATTTTGCATAATTAAACTTTAACTTACATATTTGATTATTACGGAGATTGCATCCTTACATCTCTACAATTATTTCTTAATTTCATACCTTCTTGCCATAGGTATCACCCTTGTCGAAAACTCCATCTGTGTATTAGCAAGGATAAAAAAAAATTTAGTTATTAGCCTCCCCACAATATTCTTTTGGCCCTCCATATGGGGTTTTGGAAATTTCTTTGATGTAATACTTGTGAAATTACCAAAACCCTTCTCTTTATTATAGTCTGTATTTATTTTGTATATCTTCTCTCTGTATTTTGTAAACTACAGGATATCAAAGCTACAGAACTTAATTATAAATTCGTTTTATTCTTATTAATTTTGAAAATAAATTAATTTCTCATGTATGCCAACTCATGATGGGTCCCTTTGTCTTGCGAGGGAACCCATCATATGACTTACACACCCACTCCCCTTCATGGGACTTGGGTCGATTGTTTCTCAAGGCAATGAATATACTCTGATATGCAATCGGGATCCAATATAAGTATACTTTGACTCTTTTTATTTATCTCATTCTTTAATGGTTTGTACATTAGTAAGTTACTAACACTGTCGTGTGGCTCTTTTGCAGGTTGGGAGAAAAGACAATGCACTTGGTGAAGTAAGCAGTCTGTCCACAAAAGGTATTTGGGTTCCATATCTCGTCTACCATTCCATGCACGCACTCACAAAAAATTTTATATAGTCTTTTAAAGCTCTGTTTAGGCTAGCTATGGAGTTCTTGGATCTATGGAAAACCCAAACTGGAAAAGTTGGTCAACAACCTATTGTCTATAATACATATATATATACTTTTTTTTCAAGTATCCTGTGATATACTGTATCATATATCTTTCTTTGATAATAGATAAAAGAATCTAATTGGGACTTTTATTCTTTATATTGAACATAATATAAAAAAAATCAATAAAGTCTCTTTATACTTTTCTTTTTGAAGTATTTGATTATATATAGAAATGAACAACAATCAAGAAAATATATCTATCACGACCAATAGGCACATATACACAATTTATATACTTATATATGTGTGTGTGTGTAAATATATACTAAACCTTAATCAAACATTACTACAGGTATTTTTACACAGTGGCAAGCCACAAAACTAACATGGCTATACATTCCACTTAAAATAGATTCTTCTTATATGTAAAAAATATTATACCTATTATCAATGATATAACATCCACAATATTACATCAACCATAAAAGAACATAGTTGAGATACATATTAGAATACTAATGTTGGGAAACAAATGGAACAACCATGTTTCACCCACCTATAGAAACAAAACAACCACGATCACTTGTCTTGATCACCCCCTAGCTTGACCATGACTCCATAAGGGAGAACTGTGTCACACTTCTTAGCTACTGTCACCTTCAACAGATAAAAAAAGTGATTTTCCTCACACCATATGTGTTCATAAAAGCAAAACATTTATCCATCCCCAACATACTAAGTAGTGTCATGCCTCCCACATATGTTGTATTTATCTTGTGCCTAGGACTTTCCATTTCTTTCCCTCCTTGGGGAAATTCGTAGACATACAAATCCATGAATTTTAGGGGCTTCTAGTGAAAAAAATCAACTACGACTACTTGTAAAAATCAGCTCTAAGCTAACTCAAACCTGTTCCCCACTCATGGAGTCATAGTCAACTATTTTCAACCTCGTTGTTCCATTTGTTTTTCATCATTTAATTTATTAAAAATTTTGTCACATAGATGTGTACATAAAAAGAGGATAGTTGGGAATGTCAAACCTTTGTTGAACAATCATAAAATAATAATTACAAAATACAAATTTCTAAATTCCTATTTGCCATAAATGAAAATTTATTTCTAAATTCAAATTTTCCATAAATGAAAAATTATTTATAAATTCAACTTGGAATTTAATTTTAATAATTTGAGGATATCACATCCTATCCCCCTTAAGTAAAACACTCTCCTCAGTGTTCAATCATCTCTCGGAATAGGATTGGATAAGATTTCTCCATATCTTCTTCCAATTCCCAAGTGGCCTTCTCAAGACTAAAGTGCTTCCATTGCACTTTTACCTGGGTGATGGATCTATTCCGAAGTATTGTTTCTTTCCTATACTGAATGAACAGAGGTTCTGATTGGAACTCACCTTCTCATTCCACCTACACCATGTTGCAATCAATGATGGGAGTAGGATCATGAATATATATTTTCAATAACGAAACATGAAAAACATTACAAACTTTTAAATTTGCAGGAAGTGTCAGTTGATATGCCACGGGTCCAATTCAAGTTAAAATATTGAAGGGGCCATAAAATCTTGGTGCAAACTTGGAACAAATTACTAGATTTAGATATATTTTTATTTCTTTGACTTTTAGATATACATGTTCCTCAATTTTGAATTCTTGATGTCTTGTCTTTAGAACTTCATATCTTTTATGTCGGTCTTGTGCCTCTTTCAAGTTCTATCATACCCTTTTTACTATTCTCTCCATATCTTGGAGCATTTTTGGTCCCACCGTTGTTAATGGATAAATCGGTGAATGTGGACATAAACTGATCTCCCTACATCCACCTGGATCTAGAAAAAAAAAAAGACAAGACATGACGCTTTCTCTAAGCTTTAATCATTGAGTTTACTATCAAACAAGAGATGAATGAAATACCTCTGAATATATCTTCCTTATATCTTTTTTGTCCCTTCTCTGCTTAAGTGCTCTTGTGATATTGGATCTTCAATGAAACATAAGCCAACCAAAGTGAAATCAATAATAGTATATTCAATGAAAACTTACACATGTGATCAAGGAGTCATGTAATAAAATTAGAATGATTTTATGAGAAATAAACATGCCATTGTATTATAGTAAATAAAAGTGGAAGATACAACCAAACAACCTTGATGTTGCAAGGTTCCCTTTCAGTGGTCCTTTGCTCCAACACACACACTTGATCCAAAATTCCATGAAGAGGATCTACAATAACTTGACAGATAGGTGAAGACCTCAAGCATCAATTGAGATACAATCCCTCACACAATTCTTGGCCTATTCCTTCATAAATTCCTTACTTCATCTTGCTTTCTTGCTTCACCTTTTCCATGAGAAATCTATCATTATATATGATAAATAGATATGGTTAAAGATATTAGGATGGTCCCACCAAATCAGACAATCTAGTAGAATCCAAACCATGCAGATGCCACCTCATATTCTAGAATATTCCTTTCTAGAGCCTTCATGAACTTAGTCCTTTCCTTAGTATTCAAATGTCGTTGCACCATGTCTATAGATCATCCTACAGAAACTATGCAAGCCAAGTTTAGGACAGCCTGCAGAAATCAGACATTTCCACACTGTGTCTTATGTCTAGCCTATGACGTCCTTCTAAAAACAAGTTTTGTAGAGAAGGAAACAAGTCACTTTTCTCATGAGAAAGATCCTTTTGGGAGCCTGAACACATGCTTGTAGAAACATCACTAGGGTGACCAAAATGATGTGTAACAACCATGATCCTATCAACTGGATTATCCCAACTGATCGGGGTTGTGCATTTCCTTCTGTATAATACTTCGAACGGACTCATCCTAGTTGATGCTTGATTACCATTATTGTAAGAGAACTCAACTAAGTTTGGATACTCTTCCCACTTAGTTGGCTTTGTTATTACGTACATTCACAACATTCCTTTGATAATTTGGTTTGTTCAGTTTTTTTTCCCATCCATTTGTGGATGGTAACTTCTATTGAAATTCAAATTAGTACCCAAATCTACAAACAATTCTTTCCAAAAATTGGATGTAAATTTGACATCTCTATCTGAAATCACCATCTTAGGAATTCCATGCAACGTAAAAATTTCTTTCATAAATTTTTTAGTGATATTAGTTTCTTTGTAAGTAGATTTCATAGGTATAAAATGTGCATATTTACTTAGTTTATCAATCACTACCATAATTGAGTCATTTTGTCTTTGATTCTTAGGAAACGTTGTGATGAAGTCCATCGAAATAATTTCCCATTTCCATTTGGGTATAGGAAGAGGTTGTAACAGACCTATCAGATGTTAATAATCAACCTTTACGTGTTGACAATATAAACATTTAGACAAATATTCAGTTGTTTCATTTTTCATGTTAGGCCAATAAACTATTTCCTTAATGTTGTTATCGTTTTCTTGTATCGTGGGTGACCAAAATACATCTTTTTGTGAAACTCATCAAGAATTTTCGTCTTTAAATCAGTATAGTTAGGTAGATATAACCTATCTTTTGACCTTAACAACCTATTTATATCTATACTCATATATGTTTTGTTCACTTTTTCTGCATTTCCTTGCAATTTCATTGTTGTTTTGATGTAATTTTTATCATTACTGCTTGCAGATTTTATCCTATGCTCGATGTCATTTTATTCTTTGCTGGTAATTATTTCATAATGCCCACTAGTCCTCTGACTTAGTGCATCTGCAAATTGTTTTCCTTACCCTTGATGTTTCGTACTTCAAAATCGAACTCACTTAAAAATACCAACCATCTCTCTTGTCTTGTATTGAGATCTGGTTGACTGAACAAATGCTTCACACCATTGTTGTCGGTTAGTAACATAATTTTTATTCCCACTAAATAATTCCACGACATTTTTAATTCATGAATCACAACTGCTAATTCTAAATCATGAGTCACATAGTTTTGTTCATTTTCTTTCAATTTACATGATTCATAATAGATGATGTTCCCATACTATGTTAGCACACCGCCTAACCTCTCTTTACTTGCATCTAAACAAACTGTAAATTCTTTATATGAGTCCGCTACTTTTAGGATAGGTGTTGTAGTTAAGAGTCTTTTTAGATTATCAAAATTGTCTTGACATTTTTGCGACTAATTAAATTTTATTCCCTTTTTGTGTAGTGATTTAATCAGATACACAATTCAGGAAAATCCTTCGATAAACCTCTGTTAATAACTAGTAATCCCCATAAATGACCATATGTCTACTACATATTTAGGAATAGGCCATTCCATAATGCCTTTAATCTTTTTTGGGTCCACTGCAATACCATCTTCTAATATTACGTGCCCTAAATATTGTATCTTTCTTTGGTATAAATCACAATGACAAAACTTAGCATATAATTTATTTTCTCTTAAAGTCCGTAGCACTACTTTCACATGCTCTTCATGTTTTTCTTTAGTTTTTTAATAAAATAAAATATCATCGAAAAAAACCAGTACAAGTTTATTCATATATTGGTTGAATATACTATTCATCAATCACATAAAGGTTGTTGGTGCATTAGTAAGTCCAAACGGGATCACTACAAATTCATAGTGTTAATAATGTGTTCTAAAAGTTGTTTTATTTATGTCTTCATCCTGTATCCTGACTTGGTGATAACCAGACCTAAAATCTAGCTTAGAGAATATATTTGCTCCTCCAACCTGGTCAAAGAGATAATTAATTCTAGGTAAATGATACTTATTCTTAATCGTCATTTTATTTAGTTGACGATAATCAATGCACAGTCTCAAAGTTACATCCTTCTTTTTTTTTAAAAAGGTTCGTGCTCCTTGGGGTGAAACACTTGGTTTGATATACTCTTGAACTAGCAGTTCTTGTAACTAAATTTTTCAGTTCTATTAATTCGGGTACACTCATTCTATAAGGTGTCATGGACACTGAGGAAGATCCAAGTAGTAGATCGATAGAGAAATCTATCTCTTCCTTGGAGGTAGTTCTGGTATTTCTTCTACGAATACATCTTTGAACCCATGTGGTATTGCAAAGTCTTATAAACTTGGTTTTATTTCTTCCCCTAAGAGATTAGTTACTTGAACAACAGATATTTGGAAACCCTTATTAATACATTTCTTAAATTGCATTGTTGATATTTTCCTAAGATGAACTAGTTTTCTAATTCCTTGTACTGTTATGACTGTATTATTTTCATCTTTATACACAAATGACTTTTCATAACAATTTAATATCACTTTATGTTTTTCTAACCAGTCCATTCCGATAATTATATCGTAAGAACCGAAAGGTAATACATTTTTATTTAATCATGTATTATGTCCATTTATACCGAGTTCACAATTAGAAATAAGTTATGTTACCTTTCTTTTTATCCTGGTTGCTCGTTATACTAACCAAGATTTAACATGTTTTACCTTCTTTAACTTATTCGATTCTACTAAAAATGGAGCAATATAGCTCAAAATAGCTCCTGGGTCAATTAATATGGAAATATTGTTATCATGAATTTTACTTCCAACTTCCACAATAGTGGATTGATGGTCTATCTGCCTTCCATCCATAGTTGCATTGATCCTATGCATGCTTCTGCCAATATCTCCCACTGTTGAAGCTTCTTGAATATTATGTACTCGAGTTTTTCCTATTGGGTTTAAGCATGGGAAATTCCTCCATAAGTGGGGTTCTCCACACTCCCAACATTTCAGCGGTTCTCTAGGAATGTTCCCTACTTTGTTAACTCCCAAATTAACTGTTTTATTTCCTCTTTGAGTGTGTTATGTGTTTGTGTGGTACTCCTTCCTTTGAAATCCCTTTTCCACATTACAGAAAGGGGTTGGTTAGAAATAATTTTTACACTGATTCATTTTATCCTGTTTCTTGTTTTTCTATGGCTTGGGAATTTCAGATCTCTGTTTGTATTGATCATAGCACATTCAAGCCTTTATAAATACTTTATTTAAAGAATTAGGATTATCAAATTCAATAGTGTCCTTGTAATACTATTGTAGACATCTTAAGAATCTTTGTATCTTTACCTTATCTTCTTTGATGTACGACAAAAACCTCAACAAATCTAGGAATTTATTTATTGGATCGTGCATAGCCATTTTTCCTAGTCGCAATTCGTAAAATTCCTTATTTTTTATTTCGTGATAACTTTATGATAAGTAATGCTTCTTGAAATACTTTTTGAGTTATGACCATTCCATTTGTTTTTATTTCCATCCCTTTGCTAATTTCAGGTCGTGCCACCATATACTTTATTTTCCCTTTAAATTGTAAATCGTCATTGTAACTTTCATATTACTAGAATAGTTATAAATTTGGAAGTATTTATTTATATCTAACAGCCATGCTTCAAGATCCTCACCAATATTTGATTCTCCATCAAAGGTAGAGGGTTTTATATTTTTGAATTCACCTTCCAGGTGATGCACTTGATTTATTTTCCTTCATGTAGATGCCTTGTTTTATGTCATGTGTGTGTCCTCAGAAGAGCTATCTTATTTTTTTGTTTCGTGACTAGAATTCCTTGAGGACCTTTTTTTTTACTTATTCCTCCCTCTCATTATGTTTTGGAATCTTGTTTCTTACTATACTGCGTAGCAAAATTTCATTTATTTCCTGCTGGTTTTCTTCTTCTTTCTTCAACTTTTCGTTGTCTTCTTTAAATACTTGTAATTCCACAATAAGGTTCCTCGTCGTTTCCAAGACTTGGGTGGTTGATATTCCTTCATTGTTATGTTTTGGTTCTTTCGGAAGTTTTTGATTTTTATTCCCCTCAGGTATGTTTCCTTCTTCATTTTGTGCTAATATTTTCACAATCGACACATTTTTTTGTTTCTAATAGTAAATATGCTCGTTAGATTTTTCCTTAAAAAACAAAAATACAATTCTGGTGCTACCCTAAGGTCCAATCATTGTAACGTACAAATCGACTACTATTTGTAATCTACCCTGAAATTCATTAAATAAAAAAAAAATTGTCATGGAAAACTAAAGTATGTTAATTCATCAAAACTATTCGTGACATGGAGGGTAATCCATTGTATATCTTATTCCACTATTTTATATACACATAAAAATTTTACTCCACTGGATTATCCATCCTAAAGGGATGAAGGATATTTAAATATATCCTATCTCATACTATTATATTTCTTCATAGCGTCGTTATTAGATTAGAGTCATACATTAATTTCCATTGATGAAATTAGTGGATATGACTGTCAAAGTCCATAGCATAAGCACTAGGGTTACACCAAACCATGTTATCCATATTATAATAGGTAATAAAACTATATTACGAATAATGTAAGTGATATAATCCATAACAAGAAGATTTAAAACACTAGCAGACATAGTGTTGAACTAGGAGACATAGCTATCCAAGTCAAAATTTACACGCTAGGGTTTATAACACCCATAAAAACATGCCACCTTACCATTGAAAAAGTTAAATATGATATACATACAGGGATAAAGTTGCAACCCTACGCATATACTAGCATTACCCAACTGATTCGTGGTTACACATATATAAAACAACATTTAAGTGGTTCATAAATCAAAACTGAGGTGGATGCTAGGTTAGTTTGAACCTAGACTATTATAAATCTAGGAATTTATGGTAGGGAGGGTCCATTAATGGTAATATACCTACAAGTAGTCTCCAAGGCTGAAACTATAGAGGACCGCCCTCTACGGGCTTGCCACTTCAGATTGTTTCACATGGAAATATATGGGGTGGTGTACTCATCTTTCTTCCCCACTACCAAGGGGCTCGAGGTGCCATTACACCCCTCGTAGTTGTGCCTTGGGTCTCCTTTTCATTTTATTACTCTATGGTTTACTCCCCATGACTGGTATTATTTTTTAGCTCTGTGGAGAATGGCATCATTGGTGCTCTAGCAAGGTTTCCCACATGCATGGTAAGTAAGTGTTCTAAGGTTTGCATTCTCCGTGCAATGTATTCTTTATGCAAACTCGTTCTCTATGCAATGTATTCTTTATGCCAAAACGTTCTCTATGCAATGCATTCCTTAAGTGAGGCGTTCTCTGTGAAATATATTCTTCATGCAAACATTCTTTGTGGAATATATTATTTATGTGAGGCATTCTCTGTGCAATGTATTAAAACATTCTTTGTGCCATGTATTATTTATGGCAAGTCGTTCTCTGTGCAATGTATTATTTATGCCAAAAAAATCTCTGTCCAAGGAATTCCTTATGTGAGGCATTCTTTGTGCAATGCATTCCTTATGCGATGCGTTCTTTGTGCAATGTATTCTTTATGCAAACCTTTGTGCAATTCGTTCCAGGCTCCGTCGTGTTAAGTATTTTCATTCATGAGTAATTTTATCACTTGGTTTGATGGGGTTATTGTGTTTCTTTTCTGCTAGATATCAGTTTTCAAACCGGTAATCCTTTGGGGCTCCTTCTTAGTCCACCCGTGGTCAGAATCATCATTTCCAAAGGATAAAACCTCCACAAAATTTTCATTTGGTTTCAAGTCTATATAAAGGTCGTTACACCCGCGACCCTCGTCTGGAGGTTACAGTGTAAGAAAATAATTGCCAGTTTTAGAGGTCTATCGGGAAGACCCTGTGTAATAGTCATGGATGAATATTATTATACTTACATTCTGTCCTTCAGTTGTAATCTTCGAAGCTTCATACACTTAAAGGATTTTTTACAGACTTCGATTAATTTAAACTCTATATATAAAATTCATAATGTTACTCTTTATTTTTATATGGCATGGTTAAAATCCCTTGTTTGTTGAAAATAGATGCAATGCTCCTTGTATGTATTGAATGGTTATAGAATATATTTGTCGAGAAGAAAAATGTGCTTTGTCACTATTAAAACACCCACAACCATTCGACGACGTCCTCTATTGTTCGTTATTGTTCAAATATATCTACATAAAATTAGGGAGTTCTCTCCTTTGACAACTATGGTTTTAAAATAATATCTTCTTGTCTTATTACGGACTATAACTGATACTTGCATGCATTGCCACATCACCTGGTGAAATTCGAGGCCAGAAATTCGCGAGGTTTTGAATACATTTTTTGTAATTAAACTTTAACTTATGGATTTCATTATTACCCAGATCGCATCCTTCCATCTCTATAATTATTTCTTAATTTCATACTTTCTTGCCACAAGTATCACCCTTGTCAAAAAATCCATTTGCGTATTATGAAAGATAATTTCTATTTTAATTATCAGCCTCTCCACAGTATTCTTTTGGTCCTCCATATGGGGTTTTGGAAATTTCTTCGAAGTAATACTTGCGGAATTACCAAAACCCTTCTCTTGATTACAGTCTGTAGATCTCTTTTATATATCTTGTCTCTGTATTTTTTAAACTACGGGATATCAAAGATACAAAACTTAGTTAGAAATTTGTTTTATTCTTATTAATTTCACAAATAAATTAATTTCTCGTGTATTTCAACTGATGATGGGTCCCTTTATCTTGCGAGGGAACCCATCAAATGACTTATGCACCCACTTCGCTTCCTGGGACTTGGGTTGATTGTTTTGAAAGACAGCGAAGATACTCTGATATGCAATCGTGATGCAAGATAAGTATACCTTGACTCTTTTTATTTATCTCATTATTTAATGGTTTGTACATTAGTAAGTTACTAAGACTGTTGTATGGCTCTTTTGCAGGTCGAGAGAAAATACATTTCACTTGGTTAAGTAAGAATCTTGTCAACAAAAAGTATTTGGGTTCCATATCTCTTCTACCAGTCCATGCATGCACTCACAGAAAGATTTATGTAGTCTTTTAAATCTCTGTTTAAACTAGCTATGGAGTTCTTGGATCTATGGAAAACCCTAAATGGAAAAGTTGGTCTACGACCTATTGTCTATAATACGTATACATACTTTTTTGTCAAGTATCCTGTGATTTGATATAGTAGATATCTTTCTTTGATAATAGATAAAATAATGTAATTGGGACTTTTATTCTTTATACTCAGCATAATAGCAGAAAATTCAATACAATATGTTTATATTTTTCTTTCTGAAGTATTTGATTATATACAGGAATGAACAACAATAAAGAAAGTAGATCTATCATGGCCAATAGGCACATATACACAATTTATATATATATATATATATATATATATACACACACACTAAACCTTAATCAAACATTACTACATGCATTTTTACACAGTGACACGAAACAAATTAACATGGCTATAGAGTCCACTTAAAACAAATTATGCTTATATGTGTAAAATATAACACCTATTATCAACCAGATAACATATACGATATTACAACAACCATAAAAGAACATAGTTGAGATACATATCTGAATATTGATGCTGGGAAACAAATGGAACAACCACGTTCCACCCAACTGTAGAGACAAAATAACCACAATCACTTGTCATGATCACCCCCTAGGCTGACCATGAATCCATAAGGGAGAATTGCATCACACTCCTTAGCTACTGTTGGGCCCATGATATGGTTAGTTTAGTGATGATGATTAGATCCTTTTTGGCCAATATTGTATGTGCATTTTCATGTTTTGAAGAGTTTTGAAGAGTTTTTGTATTAAATCGTCGTGGCTCATACCAGGTATGTATGATTGATGTTTTATGATGGTTTTGAGTATAATTCAACATGTTTTAATGATTCCAAGAAATAAATTTGTGTTATGTGTGTCATAGGAAAAAATAACAAGTCGTTTTTGCATATGACACTCCGTTCGATACTCCATCCGACACTCCATCCTGCACTAAAATCGTGGGTGAGTTGGCGGTTATCATATCGGCGGCCAGTGATGGGAAAATCAGATACATGGGTTTTTCTTCTACTCATGGCCTCAAGCTACTGAGATTCTAACAACTTGGATTGGGTTGTTATGTTGGGCATTTATTGGCTCACCTTGTTTCTAGAAGCCACCAATGGTTAAGACGCATTAAATGTGATTTACTATTTTTAGAGGAGGTCAACCCTTCCAATGGTCGACCTCTTAGCTTGTAAACTCTATAAATACCACATCCGTGGTCATAAAAATAGCTAGGAGAGAAAGAGGATAGTTAAGCTCTGTTTTTCCATTTTCAAGACATTTTCTCTAAAATTGTGTAAAACTGTGTTTTTAATTTTAATGTTGAAATCATGTTGCTTGAGCTCGTGATTCATCGTTGAGTAGTAGCCATGACCTGTTGGGGGGCCCACTAGTGGTCTGGGTGAATATTTAGTCAATTATCTTATGAATTCATATAGTGTAATCATCATTTCTTTTATTTCGTGTACATGAGTTTTATTATGTTTATTTATTGTGTAAATTGTTGTTCATAATTTAATTGCTTCAGTTCAGTTTTGCAGGTTATTATGAAGTCTAGTCTTAATATGCAATGACCTTTTAATTAGTAGCAACCAACTTGAAAGTTTAGATACTAACCCATGTGTGTAATTAGACGGTATTTAGATTTTTCTTATGCTGAAATCGAGTTTAAAAACAGAGTATTTAGTTCATGGTTTCTTTGGAAAGTTTCGATGGATGGATAATTGTTAGTTTTAGTTTTCATTCCTAGTTTGCTTATCTAATTGCTATTTAATTTTTCTTATCTAGTTGTTATTTAGTTTTCTTATTTATTTTCTTGTTATATGCTGAAATAGAAATATGATTTGATTTATGTTTTATGAGTATTTCCCTTTGCAATTTAATTTGTTAAAATAGGATTAGTTTCATTCACTTTATGCAATTTCCTTTCTAGATCGAGGTTGCAATTTTAATTCGAAGTTTGATTATTGAGTTTAGTTTTTAATTATGAATCTTTAAGTAGTATGAATTTGCTTACACTAGCATAGAATACAATTGAATTTAATAGAATAGTGTTTTCATATTGTTGATGATTAATGCATAGATCGAATAATCACATGGATATGCAAGGTAGTTGATGTTGCTTCTATAATGGCTAGGTTCTCATTGGATTGCCTAATTCATACTTTTCACTTTGCTATAGAAGTTAATATTGAGTTTATCCCTCTTGATTTATCGTTAATTTTTAAATGCCATCGTGATATTATAAGACACCGAAGACATAACCATCAACATTATATTTGAGTTTTCTTTATTTTGTAGATTAGAGAATAGTCTTCTTGCTTTGGTAGATTAAAGAATAGTTTTCTTTTCATAGATTAAAGAGTACTTGTTGATTAATTTTATTGTCATGATGCTTTGAATTTAGTAGATTAGGTTTTCCTTTCATAAATTAGAAGTAATTATCAAGTTTAATTTAAGAATAGAGTTCACTTTCTTATTGGTTTGATTAATTTCTTATCGAGAAATTTTGATTAGTTTACTTGCTGTAGAATTTACCATAGGTTAGCTAGTTGATTTCTTGCATGTTTGCTTGATTTGATAGGGTAGTTGTTTGCTTGTTTATTTGCTTTAATAGGGTATTTTCTTGCTTGTTTATTTACTTACTTGTTGCTTCTTATTGGATTTGAGTAGGTTAATTAAATTAGTTTGTTGTTGTTATTGCTCATTAGATAGATTAATTAGATAGTTTTCTTTTGATTATTGTAATGATTAAGTTAATTTTCTTTAAGTAGGGTTTTCATCTTCTTTCTTAGGACAATACATTGATCGATTGTTCAAATGTTACTTAGGATAAATAGTTTAAGTTTCTTGATAGGATTTGATCATTAATAGCCTTTGCTTGAATAGATTAGTTCTCAGATAGCCCATTTCCTTTGTTAGATTATAATACCTCTATGCTTTCTTCCTTGGAATATATAGTGCTACAACACTAAGTTTACTTACCCCAACTTGACAATTTAATTGAGTGTTTTTAGTGTTTTTTAGTGCATATAGAACACCCATCATTTTTGGTGACATTGTCGGGGAGTTGTCTCAAGGTAGGAATTAGATCATTTCTAAACCTTATCATTAGTTTGGTGGCGGGGAAACTTTAAGACAACAGGTAAGAACCTACGCATCTGCTATAACAGGTTCCCCCAAACCCAATTGCAGTTTTTCTTTTTGTTTTTTGTTTTCTTTCATGAATAGACCTGTTGATGATTAAAATTGTCAATGAAGTTTTGCCTGCAAAGTGTTGCTAAAGCCTATTATTATAAAAATTAATAATACTAGTAGGTGGAACCCCCCTGAACTATTGGATATCAGATCTGTTCATTTTTTATGTTGTGGTAATGTGTGACAGGGTTTACATGGTTGATGATATTTTTTTGGCTATGGTTTAAGTTTATGAATTATGGATTCCTTATGTTACTACAACCTGTGCTATTCATTAATATTTTTTCTATCCATTCTTCTCACACCTGCACAACAAACATGTTAGTGAAATTACATGAAGGGTAGTTTTGAGAAAGGAAAAATACCATAACAAATATTCAGAGAAGAGATCTAACTCAACAATTTTCCTATACTACATGCGAACAATTGGAAAGAAATGAGAAACAATTGCAAAGGCGAAGAATTTAAAGCTATCCTATTCACTATACTACATGCATGAAAGACTTAACAATTCTTGCTAAATCCTAGCTAACAAGTAAATAGTTATGCAATTGTGATTGAATTATATGTTTAATACGCATATGGTATGAAATATTGGTGGCTCATTTCGCAATGTGATGGTGCTAATGGTTATGCATTGATTAATTGACTTATGTGGATGATATACATATGGTATATTTGGATAGATTGAATGTTGGTGGCTCATTTGACAAGGTAATGGGTGTTAATGGTTATGGGATTTTGTTTGAGTTATATAATAAGGAATTTGATATATGATGTGGAGAACGAATTTGGCAAGTAATATTTGTGAATTCCAACAGAGAGTTGATTGATGGTGTTAATGAAGAACCCGTTGGCATGTACTAGTGAATTAATGCATTATGGGTGGAGACGATGTGAATTTATTGCACGTCACCTTTAATCCTCTCATTAGCCACCACTCTAGTCGGACATTTGTTTTATCTTGTTGTTGGGGTTATTCTCTGAATTCTTAGCAGAGAGGAACCACTCAGACAACTCTTGGTTTTAAGGAATTTGATTATAGGTATGTATTTTTTTGGCCATTCATGACTATGCTCTGGTTATGAAATTATTAATGGCTTAGGTGTATTGGTTTGTGCTTTCCTAAGTGTCACAGCTCTATGAAATTGTTTTCTTGAATTGGTTGGTTCTTCCTACAATGATGTTGAATTCGTAGAAATTATTGATCATCCTGGATGGTAGCTTTCAGTTATTCTCATTGGTTTAAGTGGAGGGTTTTTGTTTGGTCTTTGGATTTTTGGGTTTAATGGTTAAGGTCATCTTGCATCACTATGTTTTGTTCACTTGGACATTGGTTGATTTCACTACTAAGGTTCACGAAGTGGGTTTTCCTATTCTTACTCGGCCCTGTGTTCACCTTTGTTTGGTGGTTGTTGGATCGAAGAGCGCGAGGGTTATACCTTGTGTGCATTAGATAACATTATATGACCGAATTAGAGCCCCACCTTTTGGTTCTGGCCCACTGTCATGGATTTGTTCCCGTCCACGAATGAGTCGTGGTTCTTCCTATATGCATCATGGCTTCAGAGTTTTCACCATTACAAGGAGTGGTTCTTCTCTCCCTCTATTGGCTACGAAACAAACCTTATCCCTCCAGTCTGAAGATTGATAGAAAATACTAGCCTATCCTATTGGTTTTATGACTTGGTTATGTTTGATTGGTGGTATAGTTGTCGACTTTTGAGGACAGGCTTGACCTGTTGCTCACGGGACAGTCATTTTGGTTGGTATATAGTCACTGACTCTATTATAATAGTGGTAAACCCTACATTTCCAATTGCACTTTCAAAGCACACAGTTAATCTCCTTATGTTAATAACTCAGTATTACTAATGGAGAGGCCCTCTGCCCCGATTCAATTGATGTGTGGGTATGTGTAATCTCTCGAGCTTGTTAGGTTGATTGATTTTTTAAGAGAATGGTGAGTTGTTTGGTTGATAAACAATCATTGGTATTTTCACTAATGATTATTTAGATGATTAGATGGAATTGGTTACAACTCATGCATCTCACGTGTAATGTAACTCAAATTCACCATAAAAAAAATTAAAAAAAATTCTATGACATAATTCAATTTCGTTTAAGCTTAGAATTTAAGAGAAGGTAAGATTCATTTCTATCCATAATTACATTATTACGCCATTCTAGTTTAATTTGAACATAAAATATTATGTGGATAAATTCTTCCATAATTCTATCACTTCCCTTGACTCACATACTACTCCAACATTCTTATATGTATTTATGCAGTATCTAAACTTAGGTCGAAGGAACCATTGAGAGTTCAGATAGATAAAGCTCAGGTGGGAGCACAAATTTCATTAGATAAGTTGGAGAAAGGATCTGGGTGCACAGAGTTTAACCTCTGGGAGGTTGCGCAGGAAATTAGCTGAAATGAATGGTGGAGACACTTCGGGGAGAAGTGCCGAAAATGCGAGAATCATCGGATCTAGAAGGAAGAGGACTCATCAAGTCCTGAAAGCATAAAGACCAAAATCAGATCTGAACCGTTGGTTCAATTCGGGGACACATGACTGCCAATCGGTGATTCGGCACCCAAGAAACCAAAGGGAAAGACCCCTCATTTTCGCAAGTTGCGAAATCCCGGTACATGAAACCTCGAATTAGTTTAGCGTGAAAGGTTTCGGTGTTTCGGCACATGGGAAACCGAAGGGCAAGACCCCTCATTTTTGCAAGTCACGAAATCCCTATATACAAAACCCCGACGTGCTCTGTGGAGTTAGCCCCAATTCATAGGGCGTGGTCGCATGGACGGGGGCTAAAGGAGGAGCCAAAACTAGTTAAGCCCTTTTCGATAGTTTGGGACCTGGGAGTTTAAAGGACCTAGAAACATTGTCTTCGGATTCACAAAATCCTGAATCGCGAAACCCCGAAACGCAAAAAGTGAGTGTTGGTTCGGAACAGAGAAGAGCGCAGAAAAAGGGGCGCACGTGCAGATTTTCTCAAATGGAATTCAACCATCATTATGGATAGTTATTTTGACTCGATTCCATCCTTGGATATTATTTCAATTTTGCATACTCCTTATCTTTCAATTCCCAAAATTTTACTAAGGTTTAGTTAGAATGTTGTTCTTTACTGTATTTTCGTATTTGTTGTCTGTATAGTCTAAGCTTTTATGCATTGTATGGAATCTATGCATTTCCAAAGGCCCACATCTTTTGAACCAGATCTCTCAAAAGAGAAGGGGCTCTAGAGTATTAAGTTGTTGTAAAGGTATCAAGAAAGATACAAATATAGTCATATAATCCAATTAAATGCTTATCCTGGTCATCCATCAATACTTTAGTAATGTTATTACTTTGTATAGCTCATTATAGAAATATACGAATACTTAGTCATTGTCGTTCTTGTTTATACATCGACATTTCTTAGATCATTATCATCATCTAAGGGAATCTATACAGAGAGTCTGATATTGTGAAAGTAATCAGTTCTGCACATTTAAATATGCTTTTTAATGCAAGGTTCATATTTTAGCATTCAGGCTTTCTTGTTACAAATGTACAGAGTTCCTTTGCTCTACTAAAACCCAAAATTCTGAACCCCGAAACCCAGAAATGTTGGGCCCACTATCTCTTCGCATTTCATGATTTGACATTTCTTATTTCATTTTGTTGGTGCGTAAGGTGTTCGTAAACCCCGAAATCCTGAACCCCAAAACCCCGAAATGCTGGGCCCACATTCTCTTCTAGTTTTGCGATTCAACATTTCTTGTTTCAATTTGTTGGTGCATAAGATATTCGTAAATGTTGAAATCCTGAACCCCAAAACCCCGAAATGTTGGGCCCACAGTCTCTTTGCATTTCGCGATTTGGCATTTCTTGTTTCAATTTGTTGGTGCGTAAGATATTCGTAAATCTCGAAATCCCGATCCTCGAAAACCTAAAGTGATGGGCCCACAAACTTTTCGAATTTCGTGATTCGGAAAAGAGCGTGGTATTTTGTTTTTGTGTTCAACGTTTGTAGTCACCGAAACCCGATTGAACTCTATTTTTCACAACCTTCTGTTCTCTACGGTTTAAGCCATTAGACAATGGTCTAACTACAAAATTTTGAATAATTAAAGGGGTTTCCAACAACTCTAGTTTTAAATGAGATTATTGGCCGCGTATAACCATCATATCATTTGTAGTTGTAGTAATATGTGATAGAATTATATCATGGGGAAAAAATTTAAGATTTCCTATTGGATTAATTCCATACTATGAGGCATATACTCGCCCGAGTAGATTTCTTATTCTGAGCCTTTTTCACAAAAATATAAATATTCCATTCATCTAGATTTAGTTCCCAATCCATCATTAATTCTATACAAGGAACTTCGATGTACTGTAATTTACCCTACGACTACCTCTGTAAAGCAGAGATCAAGATTACCAGAAAAGGATTGCTTCCAGAATTTAGCCATGCAATGACTTTTCAACTGTTGTAATAAATAAAAGACAATTTCTAACAATTATTCAGAATTCAGTCTAATCATAAAGAGTCACTCGAAAATTAGGATATTTTGTTAGCATTTAGACCCCATACACACGAACAGGTTATTTTCTGGATATTATATCAAATTCGATATACTACATCAGGGATCTAATCATTTACCAGTGAATTGGAAAATAGAAAATGCATTACAACAGACATATATATGATCATTTAAATAGAGAAGGAAAACAATCAACATATCTGAACCACTTTTGCGGGAAGACAAAGGGAACAACCATGTTCCTCCCAACCGTAGAATAGGGTAGCCAAAACCACTTTCCTGATTCACCCACTAGCCTGACCATGAATCCATGAAGGCGAACTTGGAGACTCCTCCTCAGCAATATCCACAATTCCAGTAGTTATCCTCTTGCCTCACACTTACTCAACAATGCTTATAACAACAAGGAAAAAGAAAAAAAAAATCAATCGTCTCTTTCCCCAACATACTTGGCAGTGTCCTGCCTCCTCGTATATGTTATTTATCAATTTTGACGAGGTATTTTTCCCTCCCTTGGGAATTTTCGCAGCTTCCTATATCCCTTATTTTTAGGGGCTACCAATGGCCAAATCTCATATTTGCCACTTGTAATAACCAATCCAGAGGTAGTTCCAACATGTTCCCCACGCATCGAGTCATGGTCAGCTGATTTTAACATGGTTGTTCCATTTGTCCTCTTGCAATTAATATAAATATTTTGTTTTTATACAAGTGTCATAGTCAAATAGTTAGTTGATTCAAATCAGATCTTTGCCCAATAGTCATAATAATTAATTACAAATATCAAATTAGAAATTTGAAATTGCCATAAATGGCAAAAATTTTCCAAATTCGAATTTGCTAAAAACAGAATAAATTTTCCAGCAATTTAAATTTCAAAATATTTTTTTTTGGGGGATGTCACATCCTTTCCCACTTCAGTAAAACACTCTCCTCAGTTTTTGTTCCTTTCTTGAAACAGGCTTCGATGAGATTTCCGCAAATCTCCCTCCAACTCCCAAGTGGCCTCCTCAAGGATAAATTGCTTCCAATGCACCTTTACCTGAGCGATGACTCTGTTCCAAAGTGTTATTTCTCTCTGGTCTAGAATGCACAGGGGTTCCACCAGGAACTCCCCTTCGGGTTCCACCTGCACCAAGTTGGAATCAATCATATGATTAGGGTCATGAATATACTTTTTCAACAGAGAAACGTGAAATACATTATGAATTCTTAGATTAGCTGGAAGTGAAAGTTGATATGCTACGAATCCAATTCGATCTAGTATCTCGAAGGGCCACAAAACCTGGGTGCTAGCTTGGTAGATTTCCCCAACTTCAGTGAGATTTTTCGGGCTTTTACCTTCAAGTAAACATGGTCTCCCACTTGAAATTTCAAGTGTCTCCTTTTCTGATCTGCATAACTCTTCTTTCTGTCCTGTGCTTCTTTCAAGTTATATTGTACCTTTCTTACCATGTTCTCCATTTCTTGAAGCATCTTTGGTCCAACCATGAGTCTGTCAGCTGGGTTATCCCAACTAATTAGATTCGTACACTTTTTTCCGTACAGTATTTTGAAAGGGCTCAACTTAGCTGAAGTTTGGTACCCATTGTTATATGCAAATTCTACCAAGTGTAGGTACTCTTCTCACTTATTCGGTTTTGTTCGTACATACATGTGGAGCATATCCTCTATGATTTGGTTTGTCCTTTTGGTCTGTCCATCCGTTTTTGGATGATAACTCATACTGAAATTCAAATTAGTATTTAGCCCTGCAAACAATTCATTCCAAAAAGTAGATGTAAATTTTGCGTCTCTATCTGAAATCACCATTTTAGGAATACCATGCAGTCTAAAAATTTCTTTCATGATTATTTCAACAATGTTTATAGCTTTAAAAGTAGACTTTACATGAATAAAATGTGTAGACTTACTGAGTTTATTGATTACAGCCATGATAAAATCATTCTGTTTCTGAGTTTTAGGCAAACCTGTTATAAAGTACAACGATATGGTCTCCCATTTCCTTTCGGGTACTGGTAATGGCTGTAATAGGCCGGCTAGATGCTGGTGGTTGGCCTTAACCTACTGACAGTATTGGCACCTAGCCAAGTACTCTGTTGTTTCACCCTTCATATTATGCCAGTAAAATAGCTTTCTAAGTGTTGTTATTGTTTTCTGGTAACCTGGATGGCCAGAATACGGTTTCTTATGTACTTCGTCTAAAACAGTTAGTTTTAGCTCTGTTGAATCTAGTATGTAAAGTCTGTTTTTAAATATTAATAGTCTCTTATTGTCGATACTTATATCTAGCTTATCTGAGTTTGCGATACTATTTTGAAATTCTGCCATCATCTTAGTGTAATTTCCGTCATTAATACCTACCGTCCTTATTCTTTGTTCCAGGCCACTTTCTGCCCTGCTGATATTTATCTCAAATGACCCATCGACTCTCTGCTTAAAGCGTCTGCTACTTTATTTTCCTTACCCTTGATATGTCTGACCTCGAAGTAGAATTTGCTCAAGAAGGCTAGACACCTTGCTTGTCTTGCATTAAGGTCTAGTTGGTTAAAAATATCTTTCACCCCACTATTATCCATCAATAGTAGGAATTTTGTGCCCATTATATAGTGTCGCCACATTTTTAAGGCATGTATTACTGCTGCCAATTATAAGTCATGAGTGACATAATTTCGCTCGTGTTCTTTTAATTTCTGTGACTCATAACAAATCACGTGTCCTTCCTAAGTTAGGACACCACCTAGCCCCTCTTTACTTGCATCAACACATACTGTGAAGTCTTTATTTGGGTCTGGTACCTTCAAAATGGGCACCGATGTCAATAATTCTTTCATCTTGTTAAAACTGTCTTGACACTTTTGTGACCAGATAAACTTGGTCCCTTTATTTTGTAATGGCATGATAGGGTAGGCTATCTTGGAAATCCCTTCTATAAATATGCGATAATATCTACCACATCCTTAGGTACTGGCCATTCCATAATGGCTTTTATCTTTTCCAGGTCTACGGCAATACCTTCCGAGGAAATGACATGTCCTAAATATTGTATCTCTTTTTGATAAAAGTCACATTTTTCGAATTTTGCATATATTTTGTGTTTCCTTAATGTTTACAGAACTATTCTTTAGTGTTCATCATGTTCCTCCTTCATTTTAGAATAGACCATAATATCATCGATAAATACTACTACGAACTTGTCTAAGTACTGATTGAAAATGTTGTTCATCAAGCACATAAATGTGGCTGGTGCATTAGCGTTATTGAGTCTGAAAGGTATGACTACAAAATCGTAGTGTATGTATCTTGTTTGACAAGTTGTTTTGTTTATGTCCTGGTCCTTTATCCTAACTTGATGATAACCAGATCGTAAATCCAATTTTGAAAAGATCTTGGCCCCACAAACTTGATCAAACAGATCATTTATCCTTGGTAAGGGGTATTTGTTCTTAATGGTCATTTTCTTCAGTTTTCTATAATCGATACATAGTCTTAGAGTATTGTCGTTCTTTTTCACAAAGAGCACTAGTGCTCTCCATGGCGAGACACTCAGTTTGATATACTCTTTGTCTAACAATTTCTGTAATTGTATTTTTAATTATGTCAGTTCTGGTAGAGTCATTCGGTAGGGTGATTTTGAGATAGGGATTGATCCGGGTAGTAAGTCTATGGAGAAATCTATTTCCCTTCTAGGAGGTAATTCTGGTATCTCATCCACAAACATGTCTCTGAATTCACATAGGATAGCAAAGTCTTCTAACTTGGGATTATCTTCTTTTTCTAATAGATTCATCACTTGGATGGCGTAAAGTTGACATCCCTTTCTAATACATTTCTTGAGTTTCCTCGTTGAAACTGGTCTGACTGATACAGGTTTTGGTATTCCTTGGGTTGTTCTAACAGTGACAAACTTATATTTATAGCTGAGTATATTTGTATAATAGTCTAGTACTGCTTTGTGTTGTTCCAACCAATCCATCCCGATAATCATATCATGAGATCCTAGTGGTAAGATGTTCAGATTGGTCCTTATCTTTTGACCATCTAAGTTGAACTGAAGATCAAAAATAAAGTCAACTACTTTTCTTTTAGTACCTATTGCTAGTTGTACAAGACATGATTTTGTGTTCTTCAGTTTCTTAAGTTTATTCAATTCTACTACATCGGGAGTAATATAACTTAACGTAGCTCCAGGGTCAATTAAAATAGAAATTCGAGTGTCATTGATTTTACCTTTGATTTCTACCACCGAGGATAGGTGGTCAGCTTGTCGACCATCTATGGCTGCATTTATCCGATGCATACTTCTGCCCACGTCTCCCACTATCGAGGCTTCCTGCAAATTATGAACAACAGTTTTGTTTGCTACAGTTAAATGTGGACAGTTCCTCCTTAGATGAGGCTCTCCACACTCCCAAAACATTAATGGCTCACGGGATTTGTCCCCAAACTTTAGTGAAAATCCTTCCTTGGGAAACCTTTTGCTGCATTTTGATAAGGAGCTGGCTAGTATCCCTTCTTCCGCTGGTTCATTCGATCTTTCTTCTTATCCTTCCAGGTCTTGGGAAACTCTACCCGCTGTTTATACTGGTCATATCACATTCGTGTTTTTATGAATACCTCACTAAAGGATTTGGGGCTATCAAACTCAATTCTGTCCTGATAGGCCTATGGTAAACAACTTAAGAATTGCTGGATTTTTACCTTATCCTCTCGGATGTACTGTACAAACCTTAGTAGTTCCAGAAATTTATTTATAAGGTCCTCCATCGTCATCTATTTGAGTCGCAACTCGTAAAATTATGTTGTCTTCCTTTCATAATATCTTTCATAAAGGTATTGTTTCTTGAAATACTTTTTAAAGTTGAACCATTCCAACTATTTCTCCTTTAGGCCCTTGGCCAATTTAAGGTCCTGCCACCAAATGTTGGCCATCCCCTTTAGATTGTAAATGGCCATTATGACCTTCTTGTTGCTGGAATAGATGTAGATCTGGAAGTATTTTTTGATGTCCAACAACCATGCCTCAACTTCTTCTCTTGTGCTGGATTCTCCATCGAAGGTAGCTGGTTTAATCTTTTTAAATTCTCCTTCAAGGGGGATGGTTTGTTTTATTTTTCTTTCTGGTATAGTTTTGTCTTTAGATGAAGGTGTCCCTTCAGATGAACAGTCTCCTTTTTATGTTTCTGCACTAGAATTCTTGAAGGCCCTTTTGCTGACCTCCTCATCATGGTTATCATATTTTGGGCTTTTCTTGGTTACTATACTATGCAACAGGACTTCATTTATCTCTTGTTGTTCCTAATGTGCCTTCTTCAATTTTTCATTGTTGACCTTGAAAACCTGTAGTTAAACAATAGGTTTCCTCATTGTTTCCAACACCTCCATGGGTGAGCTCCCATCACTATTTTGTCTTGGATCTCCATGAGGTCCTTTCCGTGGATTCCCTTCCATCTTGATTTTTTCACCTTCTTGAGCTGCCATAATCAACACAAAACAGAAAGGCTTTGTGTTTGTAACCACAAGATTTATTAGTTTTTTCATAAATCAGAATATCTACTAAGAAATTGATGTGGCCCTGTTTAGGCCCAGTGTTGTAAGTTTTTCTCTGATACCATATTTAATGTACCTTGAATTCACCATAATTTTATTTTTTTAAATTCTATGACATAATTCAATTTTTTTTAAGCCTAGAATTTAAGAGAAGGTAAGATTCATTTCTGTCCATAATGACATTATTACACCAGTCTAGTTTACTTCGAATAGAAAATCTTATGTGCATAAATTCTTCCATAATTCTATCACTTCCCTTGACTCTCATACTACTCCAACATGCTTATATGTATTTAGGAAATATCTAAACTTAGGTCGAAGGAACCTTTGAGAGTTCAGAGAGATAAAGCTCAGGTGGGAGCACAACTGCAAATAGATCAGTTGGAGAAAGGATCTGGGCGCACAGATTTTAACCTCTGGGAGGTCGCGTAGGAAATTAGCTGAGATGAACGGTGGAGGCACTTTGGTGAGAAGTGTCAAAAATGTGAGAATCGTCAGATCTAGAAAAGATGCGTGAGGTTTAAACCTCGTAATCGCAGAAGGAAGAGGACTCGTCAAGTCCCGAAAGCATCGGGACCGAAATCAGATCTGAATTGTTGGTTCAATTCGGGGACATGTGGCTTCTGGTCGATGGTTTGGCACCTAGGAAACCAAAGGGAAAGACCCCTCATTTTCGCAAGTCACGAAATCCCGGTACACGAAACCCCAAAACCGTTTAGCGTGAAAGGTTTTAGCGTTTCGACACCTGGGAAACCAAAGGGAAAGACACCTCGTTTTTGCAAGTCACAAAATCCCGATGTACAAAACCTCGATGTGCTCTCTGGAGTTAGCCCTAGGTCATAGGGTGTGGTCACATGGACGGGGGATAAAGGAGGATCCAAAACCCGTTAAGCCCATTTCGAAATTTTGGGACCCGAGAGTTCGAAGGACCTAGAAACATTGCCACCGGAGTCGCAAAATCCTAAATCGTGAAACCCCAAAACACGAAAAGTGAGTGTTGGTTCGGAACAGAGAAGAGCGCTGAAAAAGTGGTGCACGCATAGATTTTCTCAAATGGAATTCAACCATAATTATGGATAGTTATTTTGACTTGATTCCTTCCTTGGATCTTATTTTGATTTTGCATACTGCTTATCTTTGAATTCCCAAAATTTTACTAAGGTTTAGTTAGAATGTTGTTCTCTACTGTATTTCCGTATTTGTTGTCTATACAGTCTAAGTTTTTATGCATTGTATGGAATCTATGCATTTCCAAAGGCCCAGATCTTTTAAACCACTTCTCTCAAAAGAGAAGGGGCTCTAGACTATTAAGTTGTTGTATAGGTATCAAGCAAGATACAAATATAGGCATATAATCCTATTAAATTCTTATCCTGGTCATGCATTGATACTTTAGTAATGTTATTACTTTGTATAGTTCATTACAAAAATATATGAATACTCAGTCATTGTCGTTCATGTTTATACATCGACATTTCTTAGATCATTATCATCATCTAAGGGAATCTATATAGAGAAAAAAAAAGGAAGGGAGTCTGAGATTGTCAAAGTAATCAGTTCTGCACATTTAAATATGCTTTTAAATGTAAGGTTCATATTTTGGGATTTGATACTTGCTTTTTACAAATGTGTGGAGTTCCTTTGCTCTACTAAACCCCAAAATCTCGAACCCCGAAACCCCGAAATGTTGGGCCCACAGTCTCTTTGCATTTAGCGATTTGACATTTCTTATTTCATTTTGTTGGTGTGTAAGGTGTTCATAAACCCCAAAATCCCAAACCTCGAAACCCCGAAATGATGGGCCCATAGTCTCTTCGCATTTTACGATTCGACATTTCTTGTTTCAATTTGTTGCTGTGTAAGATATTCGTAAACACAAAAATCCCGAACCCTGAAACCACGAAATGTTGGGCCTACAGTCTCTTCACATTTCACGATTCGACATTTCTTGTTTCAATTTGTTGGTGCATAAGATATTTGTAAACCCCGAAACCCTGAAGTGTTGGGCCCACAGCCTTTTCACATTTCACGATTCGGCAAACAATGTGGTATTTTATTTTTTGTGTTCGGCGTTTGTAGTCGCCGAAACTCGATTGACCTCTTTTTCGCACACCCTTCTGTTCTCTATTGTTTAAGCCATTAAACAACGGTCTAACTACAAAATTTCAAATACTTAAAGGGGTTTCCAACAACTCTAGTTCTGAATGAGATTATTGGCCACCTATAACCATCATATCATTTGTAGTTGTAGTAATATGTGATAGAATTATATCATAGGGAAAAAATTTAGGATTTCCTATTGGATTAATTCCATACTATGAGGCATATACTCACCTGAGTAGATTTCTTATTCTGATCCTTTTTCACAGCAATATAAATATTCCATTCATCTAGACTTAGTTCCCAATACATCGTTAATTCTATACAAGGAACTTCGATGTACTGTAATTTATCGTACGACTACCTCTGTAAAGCAGAGATCAAGATTACCGGAAAAGGATTGCTTCAAGAATTTAGCCATGCAATGAATTTTTTACTGTTGTAATAAATAAAAGACAATTTCTAACAATTATTCAGAATTCAGTTTAATCATAAAGAGTCACTAGAAAATTAGGATATTTTGTTATCATTTAGACCCCATACACACGAATAGGTTCTTTTCTGGATATTATATCAAATTCGATATACTACATCAGGGATCTAATCATTTACCAATGAATTGGAAAATAAAAAATGCATTACAACAAACATATATATGATCGTTTAAATAGAGAAGGAAAAGAATCAACATATCTGAACCAGTTTTGCGGGAAGACTAAGGGAACAACCATGTTCCTCCCAACCATAGAATAGGGAAGCCAAAACCACTTGCCCGATTCACCCCCTAGCCTAACCATAAATCCATGAGGGCGAACTTGGAGATGACTCCTCAGCAATATCCACAATTCCAGCAGTTATCCTCTTGACTCACACTTACTCAACAGTGCTCATAACAACAAGGAAAAGGGAAAAAAAAATCAATCATCTCTTTCCCCGACATACTTGGCAACATCCTGCCTCCTCACATATGTTATTTATCAATCTTGCCCAGGTCTTTTTCCCTGCCTTGGGAATTTTCACAACTTCCTAAATCCCTGATTTTCAGGGGCTGCCAATGGCCAAATCTCAAATTTTCCACTTGTAATAATCAACCCAGAGGTAGTTCCAACATGTTTCCCACTCATGGAGTCAGGGTCAGCTGATTTTAACATGATTGTTCCATTTGTCCTCCTGCAATTAATATAAATATTCTATTTTTATATAAGTGTCATAGTCAAATAGTTATTTGAGTCAAATCAGATCTCTGCCCAATAGTCATAATAATTAATTACAAATATTAAATTCGAAATTCGGAATTGCCATAAATGGCAAAAATTTTCCAAATTCAAATTTGCTAAAAACGGAATAAATTTTCTAGCAATTTAAATTTCAAAATATTCTATTTTTGGGGATATCACATCGCGTTGTGTGGATGGTGTTTTGAAAAATGAAATAATAGTCATGGTAACTTTGTTTTTCTTTGGGGCCGAATGATTATTCAACTCAATGACTGTAGAAAGCATGTCCACTGCATGCTTATGTTTGTTCAATTGTATAAGCCTGAGTTTGCACAGCATGGTCGATTACAGTGTGACTAAATTGAACAAATATTATATTAATTTGACGGCTCAACCCGATGGGTTGAGTTATTGTTGTGACTGTGTGTTTGTTGTGTGAAGTGGAAATGTTACATTGTGGGGTTTTTTTAGTTGTGCACTATGTATAACATAGATGGATTGAGTTCTCACAGTCGAAGATACTCATAGAGTTTTTGAGCACATTTTGTTGCATCATGATCATTTGTTGAGAAGGTCATGTTGTCGAGACCTCGTCGTATTGGATGGATGGCCCATTTTTTATGTCACGTTGAATTGTTTTTTTATAGTGGCAGAATTACATTGCCTGAGAAAATTACCCTGTGCATAGCTTGTGTCTAAATGGTGGTTGTTGGTTATATGTTTAAATATCAATTTGGGTGTGGCAATCTAGTCCTGATTATTTTGTTTACTGCCTATTTATGTTTAAAAAATATCATTGCATTTAAATGATAGGCCTGATTGCAATGATAGTGACTTGATTGTTAATTTGAAAACATGACCTATTATTGTGGATTGAAGAAATGCATGGGCAGTGGTTGATTTTGATAGTTTACAGATTGAAAATGGGTATTGTTCGTAAATTGTTATAAAATGCAAAGTATGTGAATGAAGGGAACATAACCTCTTACAAATTGTGTGGAATACATACTGTCTTGTGGTAGCACTATGTTGGATATTTGATTATGAACAATGAACTAGTTAAATTGCAGAGGAATTGTTGATGGTTAATGCATCTCTTTTCACATCATGTTTTATGGATCACTTAATTAGTTTCATGAACACTAATAATATTTCTTCCCTTCCATGATTTCATTTTATGATAATTACAAATCCCATCGCATTCCCATTTCATTTTGTCACTCCTTGTTCTGAGATTGAATACGGTCAAGAGAATTTCGGTGTTAAGGCAGTTGCAAGTGGTAATGTCTTGTGTGGATTGCAGTGATGTTTTATTGGTTTTATTTTCAATTGATTGTTGTTTTCATTGAGTAGTGACCATGTATTTTCCCCTTCATTATATCATATTTTCACTCAATACAACCCCCTCACATATCCTAGAACCATTTTTCATCCCCTTCTCATTGATTAATAGTAAAACAATTTGTATGGATTGGATTGCATGAGTCTGATACATTGTTGAGCCAAATACATTTAATTTTTTTAAGATTTGTCATGTATGGTTATTTAAAAGACTATTTTATGATCGATCATGCATGCAAGATGAGTTTTTTCAGTCAAGGTATCCATCGTCGAGGAAGAAAAGGTAGAGATAATTGGAACCGAGGTCCAAGAAGGCCCAGGTTCTCCATACATTTTGGCGTTGATTCACAAGAGCTTGGAAATTTTTTTCATGTCAGATTCTTCAATTGGATTGGGCAGGGAATAGTCCAACCTAGGCCTGAAAGGCTTCCTTTCCAAGCCCCACAAGCCCTCGGTATCCTTTTACCTCCTCATGTATCATTACAACCTGAAGTCCCTGAAAATGATTGATGGAAAGAGATTGTCCACCTGACAATCTCCCAACATTGTGGCTGGCCCAACTTGTCCTTTCCTACTCTTCTGCCTATTAACCCCATTTCCCAAGATTCCCTTGACCACTTGCCAGTTCAATCCTCCCATGCTAGAAAGATATTGAAAACTGAGGCCCACCATGCCCTTGACAAAGGAAAATCCATTGCTTCCCCTTCCTCACACTCCAATGGCTCTGGCAAATCCGTGTCTTCCTAGATGCATTTGAGGGACGATTGTTCCCACGTGATCAACGAGACTAGGCCTAAAGGATATGCACAAGAAAAGGCAAATTCAGGAAAATCAAGAGGTGACAACAACAATCAAGGAAGGGTTGCAATATGGACTGAGAAATATGGGTTTTGAGTTCTTATTATATCTGTTGTTTTATGATAGTTGACTTCATGGATCTTTGGAAAGCATGTTTATTTTGGATTTATGAGTGTTATTTTTGAAATAATTTCAAATTTCATGAGTTTGCATTACCAAAAGTGAATATGTTGATGGGAGACACAAGGAGGTGTGTTTTTCTTAACTAATGGTTATATTATGATTGTTATGATTGTTATTAACTAAAGGGAGTCACAAGGGGTCCCACCTACTAGTTATTATTTATTTGTGACCTTTATTATAATTATTACTCTGTTCCTTAACTAAAGTTAGTTGAGTCTTTTAATTAACTTAACTAATGAATTGGTTCAACTTCTTCAACCAATTCAAATTTGTTAAAAGAAAAAGGAAAGGGAGGAACAAGTATAGGATAGAAGTAGAAGCATACTAAGGTTTTCTCTTTGAGTTTATGTTGATATAGTTCAGTTTTCATTCATTCATATATTCATCACAAGCCTAATTCTCTTTTATGATAGCACGGTCTTATTGTAGACAACAATATTTAGGGCTGAATCAAATCGTTTAGACACTTGTTTTTCAAAGGTGTGGATCTATCTTTGATAGCCCGTGTAGACTTGTATATTTGTGAATTAGTTTTCATCACTCATAAAGGCTATTGTGCAGAGTCGAGTGGGAAGCAATTTGTGGCAAGTTGATCTAGATTTTAGAGTTCAGTTTTGGTTTTCTATCAGAGTTCCATTTGTATGTTCTATCGGGGATGTCTAAGTTTGAATTTGGTCCAAGATTTACGTTTGCGATTTTTTAAATAAAATGACTCTTTGGTGAATTGGAATGAAATAAAGTATTTCTTTATGTCTCATTTGTCTTGATTATCATATTGGTGCCTTTACTTATGTTCTTACATTTATTTCAACAACTGTTATATTTCGAAAATTACATAAAAAGTTAATTTCCAACAAGTTTTTTGTTGATAAAAGACTAGCCTAAGCACTCGTAATTAATACTTGTGAGTTAGGATGTTATTTTTGTTGGATATAAACATAGGGTGACATTCCCCTCTACTTTGCTTTAGACAAGTAAATTCTGAAAATGCTTGAGTAAGATCATTTCATATCTTTTCCTCAACATTTATTTGGCAACCATACTCGGGAGATCCTTGATATCTCTCTGGTTAATTTTTATATTCGATTTTTCATCGATACATCTTTCTTTTCTGAAATTGGTTCTTTGACTGCTTTACTATTAATGATTGTTCATGTTGCAAGGAAGCCCAATATCGAGCCCGTTCTTCAAGACCAGACCAACATTGATTTGTACATGTTTAACATAATTCTAAAAACTGCCAATACCCATGCCAAACTTAACCATTCTTGGGAAACAATTGAATGAGATCTTAGCGCTCAAGAACAATTGGAGGCTAGATATAGACAGCCTATAAATCAATAGTAAACCCTTGTTTCTTTGAGCTTTGGCCTTTCTTTCATGTCCTTAGACTCTCGTGCTTCTAAAATAAGAAGAGGCTTGTCACCTGAAATCAATCCTATTGTTGAAATAGGAAGAAGAAACATTATGTTATCTTCCCAACAAAGTGTTTTAAGAAGAACTTTATCTGATTCATCCAACTCATCTTTCTTTCCCTCATCTATCATCCACAAGATGGCATCTAGTGGTGGCTCTGGTGGCACTGGGAGCACTCCATATTCCCAATATTCATCATCATCAGTGATTGGTAGCTTATATAGCCACTGTATCCCTGTCCAATCTATCACAAATCCCACCAAAGTCATAAAAAATTATGGATTTTTTCATTTCTAAGAAGACGCCAAAACCACACTATGGCATGTGTCCTCCCCTCTTAACCTAGCACCTACTACTCGTCCACTTCCAAATTTTAAAGAGCACCTGCCTAAGTTTTCAGGGAATAACGTTGTCAGTACCAATGAACACCTACTTTCATTTTCTAATGCTTTTCATAAAATAGGGGGCAATGACAATGACACATGCATGCGCTTGTTCGTCAATTCCTTGGAAGGAAAGGCTATAGCTGATTTATTTCACCTTCCTCCTAAGATTTTGTTTACTTGGGACGAGTTGATTTATTGGTTCCAATACACTTATGGGAAATCCAAAATCCCTACCGAGAAGTTAAGGGAATACAATAACGTCACTTATAAAGATGGTGAGACCATCAAGTCTTTTAACTTTCATTTTACCAAGTTGTACAATCAAATCCCTGAAATTATCCACCCTCAGAACCAAGTTTCTTTCATGCATTACTACAATGCATTTCCTTCTCCGTACCATCATAGGATTGATGAAAATTCCATTGGTAATCTTGGTTCCGCTCTGCATACATTTTTAGAGTATGAAGAACATCTCGAAAGAGCTGGTCTTCCCTATAGAGAATCAATTAGACAGAAAGACGTGTTTGCTCTCTTACAACTAGTATAAGATATGAACAATCATATGATAGCATTTGAGCGGAATGGTATTGTATCCCCTCTCACCCTTGGAGATTCAGCCTCTTCTGCACCCCTTTTTTTGAATTCGGTGGAAAACAATTTTCATCTTAAAGCTATCTTGCCTCAGAGTTGGTGTAAATTTTGCGAGGAACACCACGAAGAAACCATGTGTGAGGTAAAGAAGAGTGAGAGAGATAAGATCTTTGGTAAAAAACATAAGTTACTATTGTTTTATTAGACTTCACAGAGCCAGAGAATGTCATAGTAATCAACACTAGGAACAAATCCTACATTCTCAAGGGAAAATTTGATCCTCCCCGCAGTTCTTCTAGCCCTAGCTCATCCTCAACCATTGTTGCACCCCAGGTTCCTAAAATTCCTGAGAGTCAAGGAATTACTCCCCCTCTTCTGTAATGTCCCCCACCTCTTAGAGAGGTGATGAGGAGACTCAGTGGCCTTGGCACCCCCACTAGGTCATAGTCTCACACTAAGGGGGGAAGGTCAACTAGACTAAAGTTATATGTTTAAGTTGACTTGAGAAAGAAAAAGGATAAAGGGAGTAAAAGATAACTCAGTAGAAGAATAGAAATTAACCATGGGAGTAACCTAACTCAACAGAGAATCAGAAGGAAAAAGTATAAGTAAGAGGCTAGGGCGCGCCTATCATGCATCCTGATTTCTGGTATATTTCTTGTTAGTTATCTTGAGCATTCAGTTTGGGGGTTTGTTGTACAAACCCTTGTGAGAAACTCAGTGCTGAAATATCCACTCACCTTGTTCCACAACCTGGTCTCAAGGATGAAATATTCCTCCACACCATTCTATTCTCAGCATATCTTGTTCTAGAGCCCCAGGGGACAGCAGGATTGTATTATTGGGGAATTTCCAGCAAGGACGCACCATACCATTGAGGAAGGTTCGATTTAGCTATTCAGGAGGGTGCAACTCTCTTAGAAGATTTCGCACTTGCAGAGGTTTACCTTGTACGTTGGGCTTGAAACTTCAGGAGGAGGATCCCATTGCCCTGATCTATTACTTGACCGAGTTTGGGCTCATTTGGAGCATTCTTCCACTAGGGTCGAATTATTGAGGGCTTCTATCTCCACTTGAAGCATGGCACTCTCTGGTTGAGGGGTTCGACATTCAGATCTACTTGATACTGGTATCCATTACTTATTCAGCCTTTAGAGGCTTCTTTGTATTGATGGAAGGATTTTGTAGCAGCTCATATCTATTGTTTGTATGGTCGTCTGAGGTTTATGCCAGATCGGCCATTTATTGTATTAATCCTACATTGCTTATAATAAAGGGGTCAGATCTTTTCTTGTGCTTCTATATCTTGAATGTATGATGACCTTCATGTGTTAAATGAATCTTGTTTGAACTTAATAGATCAATAAACACTGGCATGTTCACAAACCAGTGGTAGTTAGTGATTCCACACCAGAATTTGGCTTGGGATCATTACAGTGGTATCAGAGCTTCGATTCCCCCCAAACCTGTGGAAGGATCCGTGCATAGAGAGGTACACTGGTGCTCTCATGGGTAGAAGGACAAAACAGAGCAATGAAACAGAGGCCGAAATGGAAGGATTAGGGGACGACCATGAGTCTCTAGGATTGGCTCACATACCAGCATAATTTGACAAGTTCCAGCAATATTTCAACCGTATGAAAAGCACATTGGTCCAACAATTGGATGAGTACCATGAAACCAGCAGAAGAGGACACGCCGAGCTCTCTGAAACTTTGAAGAGGGTTGACGAAAACCTGTGGATAATGAAAAAGGATCAATCCAAGCTAAATGAACTCCTGACGCAAGTGACTCGTCAAGGGAGGAACCCGGACATGTACGGGAACAAGGAGGCTGGTGGATCCGGGGAAATCCATGAGGAGATCAGATATAATCCAGAGAAAGTAGTTAGATCCGAAGGAAGTTTGGATGGAGACACGGGCTAGGGTCAGATGGGTAGCATGGTCAATCAGAGACGATACATACCTACGTTCACAAACGATCATATTTGTCAACATTCAGGTAGCAGAGCTAACCCTAGACCTTACATGCCCACATTCACATATGAGCAAGGGCAACAGGAATAGGTAGAAGAATTTGTGGAACAAATGGATAGGAGTGCCAAAGAATACTACAGTTTGGATATGAAGGTCCAAAAACAGATGTCCCTAGATCAATATTGCCAACTCAGGTTCATAAATCAACCTAGGACAAACCACAAGGGTAGTTTTGAGTTTGAACATAGAGCAGGGAAGATAGAAATTCCATACTTTGATGGTACGACCAAGATGACGGCACAATCTTGGGTACAAAATATGGATACCTATTTACAGCTCAACCCCATGAAGGAGATAGAGGCCATCAAGTTTGCCACTATGTATTTGGATGGAAAGGCTCATGATTGGCGGTATCACGGACTCACCACACTCAACCACAATCGGATAATGTCCTATATAGAATTCACTCAGAGGCTCATTGATAGATTTGATCAAGAAGATCCTGAGTTACATTTTCGGGAGCTCACCCAACTCAAGCAAACATGTACGACTGAATCATACATTGCTGAATTCCAGAGGTTGGCAGTGATGGTGAAAGATATGTCCCCGACCAGGCTCATGATGATTTTCACAGAAGGGTTGATGGAACCTTTGAAGGGGTGGGTAAAGGCCTTCAAGCCTACCAGCCTACAAGAGGCCATTTGGAAGATGAGGGATTTGGGTCCAGCTGCTAAACCTAAATTCATACCCAGACCACCTCTCAACAATGGTGGAAGATATCAAAGGCTTCCAATATACCCAGGAGGACGTGACCCTAAGGGTTTTGGCAAAGGCCGTGGCATAATAGATGACAACACTAGAAGAGAACTAAGGAGGAAGAAACTCTGCTTCACATGCAAGGAACCATGGAACCCATCACACAAGTGCATGGGACGTGGTCAGGTTCACTACATTGAGGTCACTTCAGACAACAAAGAGGAAGATGATATTGGCTAGATACAGAACATGGAGGCAGAAACCACTGAGGCAGTAGAGCAGGAACAGATCACGAGATAGGATAGTATGGCTGCCTTGGCATCTATCAGTGGGGTACCCAAGTATAACACCTTCCGAATGAGGGGGGTCTTACAGGTTCAAAGAGTTTCAGTCTTGATTGATGGAAGAGATTCCCATAACTTCATTGATGCAGCATTATTGAAGAGGAGGCACATACCCACAGTATAATTTGAAGGATTCAAAGTGGAGGTTGCAGGAGGAAGCACTATGCCCTGTGACAGATATATTTCGAGCATGAAGATTACTTTGGGTAGGCACGAGCTGATACAGGACGTGTATGTCATGGATCTTCCAGACACCAACATCATCCTAGGGTTTCAGTGGCTCAGCACATTGGGGCCTATCACCACCAACTACAAAATGATGGAAATGTCATTCACAGAGGAAGGTGGACGAAAGGTAGTACTGAGGGGTATGACAGGGAATGCTGCAAAGGTAGTCACGACCAAGAGGATGGAGGCCATCTTCCAGAGGGACGAGATAGTATAAGTAGTGGAATGAAGGATTATGACACGTGTGGATGAACAGGGAAAGAGTCACTACACTCCAGAAATCAAAGAAATCCTTGACAGGCACCACAAGGTGTTTGGGCCTATTCCTCCAGGGGTACCACCGGATAGGGGGTTTGAGCACATTATTGAGCTAGAGGAGGGGCCAAACCAGTTATCACCACACCATACAGACACCCCAAGAAGTACAAAGACGAGATAGAGAAGGCCATCAAGGAACTTCTGGACATGGGGCACATCAGGCCCAGCAACAACTCTTTTGCTTCTTCAGTAGTGTTGGTGAAGAAGAAATATGGCACTATGAGAATGTGCATTGACTTCAGGGCTTTGAACAAAAAGACCATAAAAAACAGGTACCCGATACCGAGGATTGATGAACTGTTGGACGAACTGCATGGGGCCATCTACTTCATGAAGATTGATCTTCGCTCTGGTTATCATCAAATCAAGATGAGGGAGGAAGACATCTCAAAAACCGCTTTTAGATGTCACTACGGCCATTATGAATTTTTGGTGATGCCCTTTGGTTTAACCAATGCCACTGCTACATTCCAATCATGTATGAACCAGGTGTTCAACAAGCAGCTGAGGAAGTACCTGTTGGTATTTTTTGATGACTTGCTTATCTACAACAAGACGTGGGAGGATCATCTCAGGCATGTGGATCAAATTTTTTCAATCATGAAGGAACAGTCACTGTATGCTAAGGAGTCCAAATGTGAGTTTGGAATGACAGAGGTCCTCTATTTAGGACACATCATCGGGGCAAAGGGGGTACAGGTACATCAGGAGAAAATACAAGCCATCATGGAATGGCCTACTCCTAAGACACTCACCAAATTGAGAGGATTTCTGGGTATCTGCACATATTATAGAAAATTTGTCAAAGGATTTTCACAGCTGTGTGCACCCTTGACTGATTTGACTAAGAAAGGAGCCTTCAAGTGGGATGAGGAGGCTCAAATAACAATGGATAAGATAAAGGAAGTGATGAGTACATGCCCAGTCTTAGCCCTTCCAGATTTCAGTCTTCCTTTCACCTTGGAATGTGATGCCTCCGGGGAAGGAATAGGGGTCGTACTGATGCAAAAGAGGAACCCTCTTGCCTATGAGAGTCGGAAGCTCAGGGGTCCTGAACTACTCTACAACATTTATGGAAAAGAAATGTTGGCTATCATGCATGCACTAGCTAAATTTTGGAAATACTTGGTTGGTGCCAGGTTTGTGATCAAGTCAGATCATAACAGTCTCAAATATCTATTGGAACAGAAGGACTTGAACGAGAGGCAACAAAAATGGGTATGCAGAATACAGGCCTATGACTTTGATATTGAGTTTGTCAAGGGGAAGAACAATGTGGTGGCTGATGCCTTATCCAGGAGGCCATCCATATTTTCCATAACAGGGGTAACAGTTGACTGGAAAGACCATCTGGTGATGGAGTATGCAGAGGATCAATTTGCATACCAGCTACTGGACGGACAAGTACAAGATGAAGGTTTCAAGGTTATAAATGACCTCATCTACTACAAAGACCGAATCTTCTTGGTTCCTAGATCAACATTCAAGGCTAAAGTATTGCAGGCGTGCCATGACTCACCAATGGCAGGACATCAGAGAATCAGCAAGACATACAGGTAGGTGAGAGAAAGGTTCTCTTGGAAGGGTCTCAAGGAGGATGTGATTAAGCACGTCAAAGAGTGTACTACATGTCAGACAAACAAGGATGAGCACATGCACCCAGCATGGCTCTTGCAACCCTTACCCATTCTAGAGCACAAGTGGGAAACCATATCCATGGATTTCATCACTGGACTGCCAAAGACGCAAGGGAAGGACTACATATTTGTAGTGGTGGATAGGTTAACAAAGTTTTTACATTTCTTCGCCATAGCTACTGACTTCAGTGCAACACAGGTGGTTGAACTGTTCTTCAGGGAGATTTTCAGGTTGCACGGCCTACCCAAAACCATTGTCAGCGATAGGGATAGCAGGTTTATGAGTACTTTCTGGCAGGAGTTATTCAGGGTGGTTGGTATGACCTTGACCCCTAGCACCAGCTATCACCCTTAGATGGGTGGACAGACAGATATAGTCAACAAATGGGTGGAGGTCTACCTCAGAAACTATGTGGCGGGGCAACAGAAAGCATGGGCTAGATGGTTGCATCTAGGAGAGTATTGCTACAACACCACCCAACACATGTCCATTGGCATGTCACCATTCCGAGCCTTGTATAGCTATGATCCTTTATCGTTTGTGGAGATTGTGTTTGGTGACAGTAGGGCACCTATGGTATAGGATTGTATCGAGCAGAGCCAAGAAATTCTTAGGGAACTGAAGGATCATCTACAGAGGGCACAAAACCAATAGAAGGTCCAGGCAGACAAGCACCAAGTTGATCGTACTTTTGAGGTTGGCGACTTAGTCTATCTGAGACTACAACCATATAGGTAGGCATCCATTAAAAGAAGCGGAGCAGAGAAACTGCAACCATGTTTCTTTAGACCCTATAGGGTCAGCAAAAAGATAGGGGTCGTAGATTATGAGTTGGAGCTTCCACAGGGCAGCAAAATACACAACATCTTCCATGTCTCCTGTCTTAAGAAATCCCTCGGCCAACACAACAAACCTATTGAGGTATTACCCCCCATGGATGAAGAGGGACAACTTATTCTAATTTTGGAAGAGATATTGGAAGTTCGAGAGAAGAGGCTCAGAAACCGAAGCATCAAGGAGTACCTGATTAGGTGGAAGGATTTACCCATTGAGGATGCCACTTGGGAAAAGGAGAACTTGGTCAGAGAAGCATGTTTGGAATTGCTTGAGGACAAGCAATTTTAAGCAGGGGAGACTGTAATGTCCCCCACCTCTTAGAGAGGTGATGAGGAGACTCAGTGGCTTGGGCACCCCCACTAGGTCATAGTCTCACACTAACGGGGGAAGCTCAACTAGACTAAAGTTATATTTTTAAGTTGACTTGAGAAAGAAAAAGGATAAAGGGAGTAAAAGATAACTCAACAGAAGAATATAAATTAACCATGGGAGTAACCTAACTTAGCATAGAATCAGAAGGAAAAAGTATAAGTAAGAGGCTGGGGCGCACCTATCAGGCATCTTGATTTCTGGTATATTTCTTGTTAGTGCTCTTGAGCATTCAGTTTGGGGGTTTGTTGTACAAACCCTTGTGAGCAACTCAGTTGTTAAATATCCACTCAACTTGTTCCACAGCTTGGTCTCGAGGATGAAATATTCCTCCACACCATTCTATTCTCATCATATCTCGTTCTAGAGCCCCAGCAGACAACAGGACCGTATTATTGGGGAATTTCCAGCAAGGGCGCACCATACCATTGAGGAAGGTTCGATTTAGCTATTCAGGAG